>PVHX01003960.1:27719-133269 GCA_004024805.1 Geosciurus inauris
CCCCCCCCCCCCCCCGTATTCATGTACTTGCAAAGATTGGACAATGGCTGGAATAAAGATTTGAAAGAAAGATTTTAAAAGTCTTTTAAAATTTATAAACAGATTTTTAAAACAGATTTATAAAATAGGATTTTCAGGCATGTGCAAACCCTGGGGAGAAAACCCATTTGCCTTCCTCTCTGGCTCCTTCCTAGGTCTTGTCCTCTGAAAAATCCCTGAAGCATCCCAGCACATTCCCAGCCCTCTCCTTCCCGTCTCCATGTGGAGGCAGGAGCCCGCAGCCGCTTAGTCCCCACCGCTGCTGTGCACTGGCCACACTTATCTTACCACAGTGCTGTGGAGGTAATGAGTGGAAACCAGACACCACATGTCATAGAACATTCAACTCACTGTGTGCCCTTCTGCTGGTTTCAGTCATCTCTGCCTTATTGCCCCCATAAACACAGGGACAGAAAAGCTGGCCAGGTCAGTATCCCCTAAGGAATGTCGGTGCCCAGATTCACCTTTCTTGCTTCTGGGGTCCTAGGTGTCATCACGTAGAGTCAGCCCTGTGACTGGAACCCTCCACTGACCCCAGGAGTGTGGGCTCACTGGGGAGCAGCTATGAGGAGAGCATGCTGAGCCCACAAGCTCAGCTTCTCTGGTTTCTAAATGATGTGAGGCGAGAGGAGGGAACACAGGCAAGGTGAGTCAGGGGAAACCCGTGGAAATGGATACTCAAAGTGCCCTTGCCTGGAAAGCAGAGGGAGCAGGGTCATGTGGTGGGACAGAAGGCTTGTTGTTCTGGATCTGACCCTTGCTTCCCACCTGAGTTTGGTCTTTTAGGTCTTAAGTTTCTTTCACGTAGAAATGTTAAGGGACCCTTTGAGTCTGAGGATACAAGGGGCCCTAAAAATACAAACTTATAGAAGATCAACTTTAGAATGGGCCTGGAAAGTAGGAATTAAAAATAGAAACTGACTTTAGTATCCTCTGACATCAGAATTGAAAGTCTAATAACTGGAAAGCACATGAAATACACAATCTGCCCCCGAGGTCTCGCTCTACAGTGGGGTTGTGGTCACATGTTTCCCCTTATCAGGAGCATCCTTGGAAGAATTGTCTGTGGGTCTATCTTCCCCACCCAGTCTTCCTCCCCGCAATTCTCTCCTTGCCCCTCTTGCCTATGTGGAGCACTTCAGCAGTGGTCCTTCATGACTGTGTCTTCTCCATTCATGGACTTGAACCAATAATCAGGAAAAATGGCACCAGTACTGAAGATGTACAGACTTTTCTTGTCATTATTCCCTAAAGAACTTAGTACTACAACCATATACATAGCATTTACATTGTATAAAGTATATGTAATCTATAGTTTGTTTTAAGTATATGGAAAGACTGCATAGATTATATACAAATACTGCACCATTTTATATGTATCTCAGGATTCTGGTCTCTCTGGAAGTTCAGGAACCAATCCCCTACAGGTGCCAAGGGATGACTGTATTCAAAATCCATCATCTGAATTTAATATAGGGTATCATTAAATCCTTTACTTGACAACACTGATTTCAAAAGTAAATCCATTTTATTTACAAGAGGCCTTAGTTTTCAAAGTATACTAGGGGTGGGGGGGGGAGGGTGGAAATCCCTGTATGAGAAATGACTTAACTGAAAGCAGGCCATTTGCCAGCTGGCTTGTACATGGCAGCCCCTGGTTGGAAAGAACACTGGACATCAGTGTTAGGAGTTCTTTTCTTTCCTCTCTGATAGGAATGTGGAAGAAGAGAGTGCTGAAAAGGTGAGGAAGGAGATGAATGAAGTCGTCTGTTGACTTACAGTTTCTTTGTTGTCTTACAGAGATTTCAGCTCCAGGGTCCTTGGGCTGTCATTTTAATTGGGTGGAAGCTTCTGGTGCTTACCTAAACATTCAGGTTCAGGACACAAGAGGGCTTTTCACAAGAGTCACTCTTTTCAGATCTTATTTTTGGCTAAATGTAAGTAGAACTGATCAAAACCTCATAGAGGTTATTATCAGGTCCATTCTCTTTCTCCCAAGCTCCCTCCATCTTCTCCCACCCTCGTTCCTATCCGTCATCTCTAGTTTAAAGGTGGTAATTTGGCTGAGAGATGGATTGTGTTTGATGGTAGAGTGAAACCATTCTGATTCTTGCTTTCCCCTTCCTTCAAAGACTCCATTACTGGGCCTGGTCAGCTCCTTAACAGCCCCTGTAATTGGTTCCAGGAAGGGCTAAGGGCTAAGGGCTAACGACAATGAGTCGTTTGATTCTGTGTTAACAAATGAGAAACATCTCCGTATATACCTCACCAAGCTCTTGAAAAAAGCCTGTCATCCTGAAGCAAGCCCAAAATGGCACCCAGTGTGGTGCCAATGAGCTCATCCAACCCATCCCCAAAGTCCATTTCTTCAGAACTCTGGCCAACCCTTTGCTTAGTGCATGAAAGAGTGCTCCCTGGGGTGTGTTCCAAACCTTGCTTTCACCCATGCTCTTGAACTCTGGAAGAGCACAAACAAAATTGGCCTCATGCTTTTGAAAAATTCAGTGTGGAAGCTGGCATTGGCAACTGTGGGTAGAATTTGGACAGAAGAAAAGAAACACCCAGTTGCGTATGCTGCTCCCCTCCTGGGAGGACCAGCCTCCCTGGAGGACTGTCTCCCTGCTGCTGAGGAAGAGCACGACTGATGTCAAGTTGAGCAGAGAAGCTACTGGGAAATACCATGACCTTGGGCTGTTATTCCACCATCAAAATAACAGCACTCTTGAGAATCCTCTAGAAATAGAACTTTTCCTGTGGCTACACTGTGAGCTACACTTTGTAACAGTGATGTCACCAAGGAAGCAGAAACAAGGGGGCATCCTCTGGGGCAGGGCAATTCATTCTGTCTCCTGATTTCTGAACACTGATGTCATCCATCTTCCCAAAACCACACCAGCCTGGGGATAAGAACAGAACCACATCCACTGCCACCAATTCACATTTCTTGGACTCTATCACTTACCTGGGGGATTCTCAGCCCTCCCAGTTTCCTCCCAAACACTCTGGGGTGGGGTTCTCAGGGGCTGGCTCATGTATGGTTTAGAAACTCGTCTTCTGGGGTCCCTGGAGCTCTCCTTTCTGGCTTGAGCTCCCAGCTGTCTGCCATGGCTGTAGAACCCCAAAGGACAGCCAGGTTGCCAGTCCTGCAGATGAGCACAGGTGTCACCCACCAAGGTTGCCCACTTGCTGCTGCCATCTGCTAGTGTTTGCCCTGAGGCTGAAAGGCAGTGAACCTGAGTGTGTGGTCCAGGGTGCTATTTGCCAGAACATGGAGGGTGTCAGCAACAATGACTTTGTATTTTACTTTGTATTCATCTTTTATGCCCTCACTAAAGGGGCATGAGTCCACACATCTGACATTGCCCTGAGTGACAAACTCACTTCTCATCCAGCCATGTCTCCGCGACCTTGAACCCAGTCTATGAGCCCAAAGTGTTCCCCTTAGTTTACTTCTGCGCACAGAGGCTGCTCAAACTCTCCTGTAAGCAGCAACCAGCAGGTAGACCCTCTATTTCTGCCAGCATGTCTGGAAATGGCATAAACTAGCTCTTGCCACCCTCTTGGAACAGGGTGGATAATTCCTTTGGATGACCCCAAGGTGATGAGCGGAGGCAGTTTAGCAAGCCCAGAGGAAGACAGAGGCCCCAGGTAATGCAAATTCTGGTGTGGGGGTGGTGGATCAGCTGACTGTCCATGTTTTTTCCCCCTGATGCTGGGGATTTAACCCAGGGACACATTACTACCGAACTATATCCACAGCCCTTTTTTTTTTTTTATTTTGAGCCAAGTTCTCAGTAAGTTGCTTAGGGCCTCGCGAAATTGCAAAAGCTGGCCTCAAACTTGTGATTCTCCTGCCTCAGCCTTGGAAATTGCTGAGATTACAGGCATGCGCCACCACACCGAGCAACTCTTAACACTTAATAAAGCTATTTTGTGGGCTGGGATTGTGGCTCAGTGGTAGAGTACTTGCCTAGCATGTGTGAAGCACTGGGTTCAAATCTCAGCACCACATATGAATAAAATAAAAGGTCCATCAACAACTAAAAATATATTTTTTAAAAAAAGCTATTTTGTGTGGAGCCAAATATTACAAAGTGATTTTTTGATCCTCAGAGTGACAAAACTCTGGGCCACTAATCAGAGTGGTGGACCAGCAAGTCTTAAATCCTAAGGCTCTTAAGAGCTAATTAGAAAACTTGTGAAACATGCAGATTCTTGGGCTCTACCCAGAGTCCTGCTGGACACAGGGAGCTGCATGTTTACAAATACTTCAGGTGGTCTTGATGTGGGTGGTCCATGGACCATGCTTTGAGAAACCCTGGGGTTTGGCCAGCCTGTAGCCTTATCACATCATTCACCATGTCAGAAAGGAGCCAAAATTCATCACAAGGTTACTGGGTGCTAGTGCTGGGCAGAATGCCTTCCTGATTCTAATACATCTTGTTCCACAAAGAAAATCCTTATAGAACTGCCACAGTTATCTCCATTGACATCTCAAGATTTGGAGGACAAGAAGGCCCTCTAAGCTCACATGGTGAGGGGTTGGGAGTAGAAGCTAGTTCTGCCTGATTCCAAAGCCTGGTCTCCTATCACAGGGTGTTGCTTTGGTGGCATATGGGGACAGTAATGAGTGGAGGCCAAGTTATATTTGGCAACAGTGCTTTATTACAGCTGAAAACGACACTACCCTCAGCACATCTGTGGCCCCAATAGGAAAGAAAGGGAAGTATTGCAAAGGGACCAATAAGCCTAAAATTGAACGAGAGGACTCCTTCCATGAGATAAATGCGCCATCAGGTTGGCCCCTTGAAGGTCACAGCCAAAGAGGACGGAAGCAGGCTTCATTATCCAAATGTGCCATGATGGATTGATTTCTTTATTGCCTATCTGCCCCATTTGCTGCATGAGGGCAAATATTCTGTCTGGTTTTCCAGGTTATGCCCAGTGCTTAGCACAGTACTAGCTTTCAAGAAATCTTTATGGAATGAATGAATGAGCAGACGAATGGTGGGTGGAGCATGAGGAGAAGAAGGCCAAGTCTGTGCTTTCTCTCAGGGGACGTGGGGAAGCTGTTTTGTTCTCATTCATTCACAGGTTGAGAAGTGAGCACTGGAAGGCAGATGACCCAAGTCACCAGCTACCACGACCCTGGTTTTGTCCTCTTGTCTCCAAGAGTTGTTAGTGAGTTTCAGAGATGCTCAGGTATATCAGAGAAGAGAAACGAGAGTGAGAGGATGGAATGGATCTCTGCGTCCCCACCCTACCATCCCTGGATAACCCTCCAGGAAATATCATCTGCAGATGGCAAAGTCAGGAAGCAGAGCAACCCTTCATGCATCCTGGTGAGAAGGCCCGAAGAGTGCTATGGGGCCCTCCTGCTTACCCCTCCCCACCCCAAGCCCAGAGGCCACTGCCGGCACAAGAGCACTTTCCAGTGGCTGGAGCAGCTCGCCCAGGCTGCCGGCCTGTACACCCTCTCTGGGAGGGCTGAAAAATGGCCTTATCCCATCAGAGTGGTCCCCAGACAGAAAAACGCTCCACAGGCCTCCCAGGCAGTAGTGAGAGTGGGGAGCATTGCTCTAATGAAGTCACCTACTTCTCTGGGTTTATATCCAGCTCCCAGTACTGTCAGAATCACAGGAACCCTGTCTGGAATCTGTCTGGCCTCTTTTTAAACATTCACTCTTCAGAAGCATCCTTCAGGAATCCTCACCATCTGCCATCAGGCCCCACAACTAACTTCATGATCATCAAGGGCTGGGGCCTGGGGGAAGGAAGGGAGGGAGGGAGAAAGGGTCCCAAGTCTTCGGTCTGGATTTTGGAACATGAAACATGCCATTTCATGCTTCTTCCTGCCTTCCCTTTCCACTCGCTTCTTAATTGGTCATTGCTTCTCATTTTGAGGTTCTTTGGTGACTGTTCAAGCAGGACTTTATTACCAGGTATGATCCCTCAAACCATAGACTTGACCCTTCAGACCTCTTAGAAGATTGAGGAGACTTACCCTACTGTTTCCAGAAAAGGGAATGGGAATTTGGATTTGAGAGGCCTGCGTTAGAGCTCTGATGCCTTCCCCATTGGGTGGCACGATTGGGTTCTGACTGGGATCACGTTCTACCTGTAGTATCTTCTTCCAGGAGTCTGTTGACCTCAGCCAGCCTGGAGTCATGTAAAGTGTTTGTGAAGACACAAATGGTATCAGTGTCTAAGACGGGTCATTGAGTCTACGGGTCATTGAGTCTGGACTGATATAAAGAATCAAATTTGTTTTCTTGCCAGTAAACAAAATCTTCAATCTGCCTGGACTCCCTGTGAAACTGGTGGCAGCTGCAGGTACTAGTCTGTGATGGCCTCAGGCCACTGCACTTGAACAGCTGCCTACCAGCACCACCAGCTCTTCTTTCCCCGCCATGCCTGCAGCTGGTCCTGTGCAGAATGTATATAGCACAGGGCTGATGATGTTTCCACTGCCTGCTCAGTGGGAGCCTGCAAATGACTTCTATTTATAGGGGGGCATTCCTCAGGCCTACACAGTGTTCTCTGCCTGCTGAGCAGTCAGCAGAGTCCCTGACAGACAACAAAGGGTGGGACTGTAAATCTCCTCTGGCAGAGAAGGGCATTGTTCTGCCACAGACAATGGTAGGACGGTCCTGGCGTGATGTCAAATGAGTTGACAGCAGCAGCTGCCTGCACATTCCCTCTCCGCAGTGACAGCTGAGTCCTGCCAACTCCGGTGAGCAGTCCCAAGTCTTGGTCTGGATTTTGGAAAATGAATCGCACCAAAAGGCAGGGACTATCTGGCTCCAGCTGGCTCAGTAAGGAAATGGCTGCAGGCCATAGGTCATTACTCAGTTCTGGCTGCCTGTGTCTTTAGAGGCAGGGTGATTGCTAAAGGCAGTAGAACGAGCAGCCAGAGTCAGCCCAGGGCCCCAGTCATGGCAGGTTGGCTAGGTGGCCTGGAGGAAAGGCCTTTCTTTCCCTGGACTCCTGCAGCTCCCAGGGGCCTGGCTGGTGGCACCTGAGCCCCATGAAGAGCTTATACATCAGGACTGTTTCAGATAAAAACAGCAAGGGCTCCACCTCTGCAGGGCAGTAATACCAGTTTCCTTTTGCAGCATGCAGGTTTCCGTTTAGTGGTTAACCCCGAGAAAGCAGAACAACCCACCTGGTGGTTGGGTGTGCACTTTGTAGAGACACCGAGTCACACTCCAGTCTCAGCTTAGCCCCTCACTAGTGGTGGAACTCCACACTAGCTAATTTCTCCCAGCATCAGATTTTCCACTAGTTATTTGGGATAAATAACCCCAAAGAAAAATGAACTATGAATACAAAGAGGCAATTCATAGAAAAAAAATATGTGAATGGCCAATAAATATATGAAAACGCGCTCAAGCTCTAGCCATCAGGGAACTGCAAATTAAAACAAGACTTCATCCTTGGGAAATTGAAAAAGACTGATAATGTGCAGTGGTGGCACAGAGGCACTGTCATACACTATTGGTGGAACTGCAAATTGGTTGAGCCACGTTATATGTGTGCACATTAAAAGCACTTAAGACGTGCAATCCCTTTGGCTTCACAGTCCCGCTTCTAAGAAGCTACCCTGAAGAAATAATGGCATATTATGGGTATGAAGTGTTGTTTTTAATATCTAGGAAGAAGAAAAGAAAAGGGGAGAAAAGAAAAAGAGGAAGGAAGGGAGGTCAGTGGGCAGGAGGAGGGAGCAGGGAGACTTCTGCTTTTCACTTTATAATTAAATGTGTAGTTTTGCATCTTTTAAAATATGTATTGCAAGGTTATTCTTGTGTTCTGTCACCTTCTGTTCCTTATACAGCTGTCAGAGCAAAATAGAATTTGGAGGAAGTACCAGTTCAAATCTGGACATGATGAATTCCGATGCCTGGGTGTGGATGCTGAGTGGGGTAGAGGAATCTGCATCTTGGACAGGTGTAGGTTGGAGAGCCACGATGGAAGACCAGCCTCCTAGGACTTGGGAGAAGAGTTTCATTCATGAGAGGGTCGGGGCACAGAGCCAAGTGTGGCAGCACCCAAATCCTGGTTTCCAATGCCCTTGATATGAATGGATTTCTTCTGTGTATCTAAATAAGTGTAGTGTCCTAATCAATTCTTCCCACTTACTGACATCTCTAGTATCTTATAAAAGCCCTCCCCCATCTTATTCTTAGTGCTGCTCCCTGCTTTCTCTCTCCAATCTACAGCTGTGTGTGGCTTCACTCTTTTGATGGTCTCTGGGGTTCCTGACTTGGCCATCCCTTGGTGTCCTGACCATGGATGTCCTTAGGTGCAAGCTTCATGCTGCCCACCCCTAACCAGCCACTCCTCCCCCATTTTTCAAGCTCCAGCCCAGGCTGAGCCAAGACCTCTTAGGAGATTTCAACATATGTACACATTTTGGGGGGCATGGTTTCTATTTAATTGCCAAAAGGCAAATATGTCATCATTGTCACTTTATCCCTGCCCTCCTGACAGACAACAGAATAGAGTTAAGATGGAAAGTGTCTTATATTCTATTGTGGTGTGACAAATTGCCATGGACTCAGCAACTTAAAGCAACACGCACTCATCATCTCACACTTTCCATGCGTCAGGAATCCGGGCATGTCTCAGCTGGGTCTGCTGCAGCAGGATCTCTCCTGAGGCTGCAGTCATTATGTCAGCCAGGCTGGGGTTTCATCTGAAAGCTCCACTGGGCAAGGATCCTCTTCCAAAGTACTCAGTGTATGTTGACAGAATTCAGTTCCTTTCTGGCTGTTGGGCTGAAGGCCTCCATTGCTGGCTGGCAGGAGTTGCATGCCACCTGAGCCTGGGCAGCCTTTCTATTTACTTTATCAGTAGCTGTGAGCAGAGAAAGCAGTTAGAGGATCTGCAAGCAATGTCTTGCAATGTAATCTCGGAAGTGACATCCCCATCACTGTCCCTGAGTTCTGGTGGTTAGAAGCACGTTACCAGGCCAGCCTTCACTTAAGGGGAGGGACACCACAGGATGTGAATACCAGGAGGGAGGGGTCATGGGGGCCTGCTTAGAGTCAGCCCCCACAGGAAGTAACACCTCGGGTTCAACTTAGATCTGTGAGCCCCCAGTGCTTGGGCTCTTCCCTCTCTGCATGCCTGGGCCTCCATGTTTGTGCTCTGCTGGGCCTGAACAAAAAGATGACAGTGATGTTATTTTCCTAATGTGACTCTTGTAGCCAGGGATGTTGAGTAAACTTGTTTCAACAATGAAAAAGTGGGATTTTCAAGTTAACATGCTTTTCCAAACCAGAGTGTGATTAAAGCCTGGTAGCAAGGTGATGGTGTAGAAGTTCAAGGTGCCCTGTTTATGAAGGCAACGGATGACAGTGGCCATCACCTTTCAGACTAGCCCTATACTCTAGACTCTGCCAAGCCATCTCTCTATGCCTAACCCCACCGATTGGGCCATTTATTTAACGCTACCACTCTGGGGAAGGAGGTGGTCAGAGGAGCAGGGGCAAACAGCCCCAGCACAGCAGCTTCTCTGTCACCTTCTTTCAAGCCCCTTGGGTAGACATGGACCACCTCCGACTGGCAGAATGTACTTCTGTAGTGGCAGCTGGGAGAGATGGGAAGTGTCAGTCTTCTCTCCCCATCTTACTCCCAGCCCCCACACTGCTCCCAGCAAGCCTCTGACTGAGATGAATCCCAGTACCCAGGCTTCTGGGCTGGGTGGACAGTCCCTCAGGCCTCCCTCTGTCCCTGGCCTGTTGCCCAGGCTGCTGCTGAGCGAAGCTTTCTACCCGCTGCCCCACTCCTGAGAAGGATCACTCCAGCCCCCTCAACCTCCATTCATCTCCTCATCTGGTACCTTCTGTCTTGAGGTTGACTCCAGGTGAAAGTATTGATTTAATAAATATCTATTTGAAATATATAAATATTGAAAATTCACTAGAGGCCAGATACATTCTGTATTTTGTTTATATAGAGATATATATGTGCATAAGTACATAGAGGCTAAGAGCACAGCTTTGAAGTCAAATAGATCCTGCTAGTTAGTAACAGTGACCTTGACTTTGAGAAGTTGCTTAAATACTAGTTTTCTCTTCTGCAATATGAAGATGGTTATTCCTACCTCATGGGACAGTTGTGAGGACTTAGTGATTTGATTTATGTGCAGCACTTAGCACTGTGACTAACACATAATAAATACTTAACAACACTCCTCTGTAGTTAGCATGGAACAGATTCCCCACCCCCACCCCATCACACTGCAGGCTCTGTGCAAGCTGGAACCACACCTGTCTTATTCACCTTTATAGCCTCAATACCTGGCACAAGGTCTGGCAGATGATGAGTGTCAAATGGGTTAATAAGTGAATAAGTGATACTGCAGTAATGACAAAATTATTAAAGCTGGTGCAACTTTCCCAGGAGCTGAAAGATCTCTTAAAAATATTTAATTCAGTTTCAAAGTCCACTTTGAATGATAAGTAACAAGTATGACCATTTACTTAAGCATATGACCAAGGCTTAAAGGGCTAAACTTGACTTACCTAAGACAACACAATACATCTGGTTACAAGGTGGCATGGCTGTAGGGTTGACCTTCAGATTCTTAGACTTGTGGCTTATTGCTTCTACAAACCCAATATAAGATCATCCTCTTGGTCCAACCCATTTAGCAAATATAGAAAAGCCCATATTTGCTCTGAACCCCAGAGTTTGTGGGCTTCCTAGTTCCTTGTGACCATGAGTCATTTTAATGCTGAGCAAGTGGCAGAACAAAAGCCAGCTCTCTGCTCCTTGTTGGTCAAGAGTGGGATCCAGTGTCCCTATAGAGTTGGTCCAGTAGCCCAGGAGTGATTTCCCTGTATAGTGATGTTGGTTACCCCACACGACCAGCATTCACTCCTGAAGGATGCCCACGAACCTGGTATCAGAGGGTGTGGCTTGTGGTCCTAGCACCACTAGCTGTGTTTCCTTGAACAAGATACTCTTCACTTTCATCTTCTCACCTGGGAAAGAGGGGAAACAGCACCTCAAAAAGACTTTATAACAAGATATATAACACAAGGTTCTGTGCCCAGGACAGTTCCCAAAGAATGCTGTGGAGTTTGGGTCGGAATGTAGGGCCAGTGCTCCTCATCCTACATGGTGACAAGCCCAGGGGAATTTTCTTTTCTTTTCTTTTTTTTTTTTAAATGGACACAATGTCTTTATTCTATTGGTTTGTATGTGGTGCTGAGGATCGAACCCAGGGCCTCACGTATGCGAGGCAAGCGCTCTACCGCTGAGCTACAATCCCAGCCCCAGGGGAATTTTCTAATCCCATTCCTCGCCCATAGTCCAGCCAAATGCTCATTGGCACTTTGGACACAGCAGTGATTTTCAAGATTTATCTCAGCAGAACTGCAAACTTAATATAGAATGGAACTAGCTGAGAAAGAGCCTGGCACTTTCTATGTGATCTGCCCCTCCACATTTTGTAGTGGTTTTTCATACATCTCTCTGAGCCCTGAAGTTTCCCAGAACTTTAGTGGAAAACAACTAAACTATAGGATCCTAGATGGTCCTCCCAAAGTAATAAGAATATCAGCACATTATAATAAAAATGCTAGCTCTTATTCATTATTATTATAGTTTACATTTACTATTGTGGCTCTCAAACTTTAACTTGCATCATAATCACCTGGAAATCTTGTTGAAACACAGATTGCTCTGGCCCTGCTCCCTGTTTCTGATTCAGTAGGTCTGAAATGGTACCAAGACTTTAGATTTCTAATATACTACTCGTGGTGACTGTGCTGGAATATGGGAACATTCACACTCAGAGCTACTGGTTTACTGTGATTAGGTGCTGAGCTAAGCACTCCATAGGAGTAATGCTTATACCACATGATGAGGTAGCTGTTTTACTGTTCAAATCCCTTATTTACAGATGAGAAAACAAATAGGGTCTAAGTAACTTGCTGAAGCTCTTGCAGCTATAAAATGGCAGATTCCAATCCAGGTCTGATTTAAACATCGTAACTCTTAACCATGCTGTTAAAACATTAAAGTGAAAACATAGTATAAAGGATAGGTACACTTATTTATGCTCATGGAGCCAGTTAAGTTAATGAAATATCACCTTGGAGATATTTCTCCAAAAGATGCTACTTGTGACCAAGGATAGAAAGAATGATCAAAAGGACAATTTTCGCTTTATTCATTTTAAATGACTTTACCAATTTACTTACTGGTGGCCTACTTTATAGTAGCAGGGTACCATTTGATGCACCAAGAGTCAAACAAAGTCCCACATCCCCCAAAGCTCACAGAGCACCCAGTGATATTGAGTCAAGTAACAACTGGCCCAAGTCATGAAACCTTAAGATGCAGCTTCAGCCCTGTTCTTCTCTTCTGTCCCAGCCATTTTGGTTCTGATTCTTCTGAGTCTTTTTATCTTGTATTATTTATTCTGTCTGTTGATCTGATGAATATCCATTCTGACTCATGCAATTCAACTCAATTCTGACATCCTGATGTCAAAAGCCTTCCTTGTCAATAGATTTTTTGTTGTTGTTCTTGTTCTCAATTATGGACAGGATTTGGCTGGTGTTTGACAATTGCTAACTTGCAAATATGACTAATAGATGGAGGTTTTTTAATTGGTCTGCTCTTGTGTTCTGACTCATTACTGGTGATTACTCAATGTGTCTGATATGCCAAATGGGTATTTAATGAATGGTTTAATGCCTGGATCTGAAATAACATATTGAGGGTCAAGGGAACCACAGGCCTGGGACGAAAGGAGGTCATGCAGATCCCCATTCTGCTGTCTGGTACCTTCACTTCTAGAGAGGTATGAGGAGGCAGAATTAGATCCTGAAGATCATGTGACCCTTTTGATTCTAAGGAAAATTTCCCTGAATCCAGGCTTAACATGCTTTCTGTGAAAACTCATTTTGGGGAAAACTCTCAGCCTTACTGGCACTAAATTGAATGTACTTATATTCCTGCAGGCCTATACCTGTTTTAAAAAGTAGCCGTAAGTCTTGACACTTAGTCAAGTGTCAAGGAACCAAGTGAAAGGAAGAAGAAGGAAAAAGGGAAGAGAGGAATACAAGGACTGTGACAAGAAACCCATGATTGTTAGGAAACAGAGTTTTCATAATGAGCTATAGAAAAGCTATAGCTGTCTCCTGGAGACACACAATTCTGCCTCTAATCTGCAGATCTGGTTACATTAAAAGCAAAATTAAATTTAAGCATCGAAACTCATGTGAACTGTTTGCTTTGAACGAGTGGTTGCAGCCAGTCCTCCCCCAGAGCTGGCCCAGGGAACATTTGAGACACAGACTGTCACTATAGCTGGTACTTGAATGTGTGGAATGAAATGAGCACTTTCAAAAAGAAAAAAATGAAAAGAGAATGATAATAATAAGCCCACACGCTCAGTTCTTTTGGTGAATGTCAAATTTGACTCCCTCATCCTAACAGAGCCACTAGTGATTAATCTTATTGGGATATTTCCAGTGGAAAGCTATTCAGCTTTGTGAAGTCTCTTTAGACTGTCACGAAGGACACAACTTTCATTTCAGCATAAAACTGGACTGGCCTGAATTACCCCCACCAAGATAATTCATGCTGCCTACTCATGCCCAGCTCTGCCCTTCCTCTTGGCAGGTTCTGCTATAATATAGCATTCAGCCTTGGCCTTATCCCCACATTGCCTGGCCACAATCTCATCCCAGTGAGTGGGGAAGAAGGAGAGGGAGGAGGTGGTATAGCTGAGTGTTTAAGAGCTTCAGATCTGGAGCGGGAAAGACCTGGGTTCAAATTTCAAATCTACCTCTTACTATGTGTCCCTTGGCCTCCAGCTCTAAATAAGTCTTGATGATAATGATGACGATGATGATGATGATGATTTAGTTTTCAGTGCTAGAGATCAAACCCAGGGCCTCAAGCATGCTAGGCAAGCATTCTATCACTAAGTCACACTCCCAGCCCAATATGAGCTTATTATAACAATTCAGTGAGATAATAGGCACTAAAAGCTTAGCTTAGTGTATATTAAAGGTACCTGTTATTACTGGCAGTCTTTATCTTAATCTTGGTATGAGTAGTTTAAAAAGAGCAGTCCTCTGATGAATTTGTACCAGATTATGAAGTTTGTCAAAATTAGTTTCTGAATCCATTATACAGTGCTATCCAATGGAACATTCTATAAAAATAGGATTTTCCTTATCTGTGCTGCTCAATATAGTATAGCTACTTGCTGCAAGTAGCTGTCAAGCACTTCAAATTTGGCTAGAGGAAGTGACTTTTCAAATTTAATTAACTTAAACATAAATAACCATCCATGTGTGATCCGTGACTACCATATTAGGCAGCACAGCTTTGTGAGATTAAAATCGCCAGATCTGTGTGTGAAAGAGCAAATGCTATAACAAAGCAGTTATATGGGAATATAAGGAAGCATACAACTGATAAGATTGAACAAGTCAGAACCAAATATTTGAAGAGTGATGGCCATCATTCTAGTAAGGTCCTTTAGTGTGAAACAAGCAAAATAAGAACCATTTCTAAACCTTCAAAGTCAAACAATCTGGTTCAAATCGCTGTTTGACAAATTGTAATTCCAGTGAGACACTGAACTTTGACTTGGAATTTGCAGTAGCAGAGTTTGTGCCATTTGATTAACAGCTGAAATGAACAAATGAGGCAGTGTTGAATTTGATCACCAAACCCCATCAAGCGTGGAAGAGTTCCCTGAATGTCCTCCTCTAAGTACATATTGAACCTGTGCAGGTGAGAGCCATTTGGGGAGAAACAATAATAGACAAACTAGTGATTATGTCACTCACTGTTGATTTGGCCATGAACATCCTCGTTGGCAGCCTAATGAAAAAGCCCATATGGGCAGAAATTAAGAAATCTGGCATGTGTTTTCTTCCTATTGGCACAATCCAAGATATAGATTTAAATGGTGTTTGTTCAGTAATAACTCAAACATGTTATATACATTTGAAGAATGTCTAGTTCGATGATAAGTTTAAATAATAGGAGAATTATAATATACGGGTGTTGAGAGTCCAAGATGAAAGAAATAATGTAGAAATTACGTTTCAGAAAGTACTGGTTTTGGAGCCAGGTGTGGTGGCACAAGCCTGTAATCTCAGCACTTAGAGAGGCTGAGATAGGAGAATCACAAGTTCAAAGCCAGCCTCAGCAATGGCGAGGCACTAAGCAACTCAGTGAGACCCTGTCTCTGCATAAAACACACAATATGGCTGGGCATGTGGCTCAGTGGTCAAGTGCCTCTGAGTTCAATCTCCAGTACCAAAGAAAAAAAAGAAAGAAAGAAAAAAGTACTGGTTTTACATAGCACTTGATAGTTTACATAGAAATCCTATGTGGTTGGAATAAAAGTGGCCCAGCACTGTAATAGAAAAGAACTGATTTGGAGAGCTAGTTCTACTGACTACAAGCTGGAAGTCCTTCAGCAAACTTCTCACACTAGCTAACCTCATAAGATTCTTCTAAGGGTTACATGGAAAGCTATAAAACACTTTGCAAATGAAAAGTGTCATTATCATCATCATCATCACCACCATTGTTGTTGTTTTGATTTTCCCAAAATCCTCTGAGGAACCAGACAGCAAGTTGACTGTGTTACAGATGAGGAAACTGAAGCCAAATGAGTTGAATGACTTGCCCAAGGTCACACAACTAAGAGGACCAGCATTCTTATTGTGGCTATGGAAAATTGGGTGGAGCTCAAATGATGAACACAAAAGTTTTATACTTCGTTTGGATTCCTTGTTCTAGAAATTCTTAAAATTATGAGAATCTAGATGGGAAGAGTCAGGAATGCCTGACCAGCAGGCAGGACACACCCTCACCCGGGGCCTGGGTATTAGTTATAACAAACAGCAGCCAAACAGGCCCAATCTGGTAAATGAAGTTTTATTACAACACAGCCACATTCTTTCACTTCTGAATTGTCTTTGGTTGCTTTGGTACTAAACAGCAGAGTTGAGTAGCTGCAATTAGAGACCACGTGACCCTCAAAGCCCAAATGTACTATCTGGCCTGCTCTGACCAATGCTTTAGAACCCCAGTTTCACACATAAAATACATTACACAAGGGCTGGGATTGTAGCTCAGCGGTAGAGCGCTTGCCTTGCATGTGTGAGGCCCTGGGTTCGATCCTCAGCACCACATACTAAGCAATAAAATAAAGACATTGTGTCCATCTACAACTAAAAAACAAAATATTTAAAAAAAAAATACATTACACAACACTTTGTATACATTATAGAACATGGTTGTTCTGTCCCCCAGGATCTGTAAATCAGCACTGGAAGAGCACGACTCATACCCCTAAAACTGCCACTATGATCAGTACCCCTGAGCCCTCAGCCCCAGATCTCCACATCTACTTGTGTCCTAGAAGCAAAAAGGGCTACATCGAGACACCAGGAAGGTTTGGGACTTCTGTTATTACTCACTTGAGCAGACATGGTTTTGGGATATGCAAAAAAGAGTTGAGCAACACTGAGTACTTAGAAGACAATTGACAAACCAATTGATTTGACAAATCCAGCAGAAATGGAGATATTTGAATAACCAGGTGAGATTGGGGCAAAGGACAAGTAGATGATTATTGAAGTAAAAAAAAAAAAATGGGTAGATAAGCCGGGTGCAGTGGCACATGCTTGTAATCCCAGCAATTTGGGAGGCCGAAGCAGGAGGACTGCAAGTTCAAAGCCAGCCTCAATAATTTAACTAAGCCCTAAGCAACTTAGTGAAACCTTGTCTCTAAATAAAACATAAAATATGGCTGGGGATATGGCTCAGTGGTTTTAAGCACTCCTGGGTTCAATCCCTGGTTACTGCTCCCCCCCAAAAAAAAGGAAGAAAAAAGAAAATGGATAGATAGCACTTCCCCATTAAACCAGTTGGTAACAGACTCAGGGGAGGGGAAGGATTGCACTTTCCAGAACAAGCAATCACCCCTGGACAGCTCTCTTCCTGCCTTTTGGTCACTTTCAGTCATATAGATATGAAAAGAAAGGAAACCTAAAATCTCTAAAGGGGCAAGACACTCCCACTCCCATGATCACTAGATCTGCTGAGTCCCCTTCTTTCCTCACTTTTTGGGGAAGCTCTTCCAGTTTTTCTTGGTGGTTCCCATGGGAGTTCCATTTGATGTGAGAAAGAGATGGCACTTTGATGTGAATCTATAGCAACATGATTTGAGTCGTGTACCGATGTAGCTGCAGTACCTCTCCAACCCCTCCACCTCAGTTACTGATGTCACAGTGTTATATACAGTATTTATTCAATACCATAAAATAAAATTGGTGTGTTTTGATACATTATTCTACATCCTGTAGAAAACAAAAGTAGCACTAGCTTTATAATTGTCATGACTTTGCTTTTCCCAGGATCTTTCTGTCTTCAGAGTTCCTATCTAATGTCCTTTAGTGCAACCCGAAGGACTCCCCTCACACAGGGCACATCTAGGGGGAACCAACTCCCCAGGACCTTGTTTATTGGGTGCTGCAGTTTGAATGTGTGTATCCCTCCAAAATTCATGTTGACAATTCAGCCTCAATGTAACAGTTTGAGTGCTGGTTAGGCCAGGAAACTCCAGCCCCAGGGATGGGATGTGCACATTAAGAGAGCTTCTCTAGCATGTGCAAGGACCTGGTTCAGTTCCCAGTACTGCGCATGTGAGTGTGCGCACATGCACACACACACACCAAGTACGCTTGTCAAGCTGGGTGTGATGATGCATGGCTGTGTTTTAATTATACCATTATAACAACCATGTTTAACATGGGTTACGACCCCTACAACACCTGGGTGTCCCTATCAAGTAAGAAATATGACAAAGCCATGACATACCTCCTGCTAAAGCACTAGAGAACCCAAAGGGCAGGCTGTGAGTGCCAACTGAAGCCCATGTGCCATAGGGTGGTTGGGCCTTCCCTGTACACTGAGGATCCTTGTAGGGTCTGCCCCCAGAAGACCGCCCTTCCCTTGCCCTGTGAGCAGCAGCAGTCTGAGGAGGCCAAACAGACCCAGCAGGAGGGTGGTGGCAGTGCCAGAGTGCCTGCCATTCCTCTCAATTTTCTCCATGTGGATGCACCTCCTCCCAGCTCAGCCTCCCAGCACGACCCTGTGCCCAGCAGGCCTGGCCCCTCAAAGGTTGCAGAAGATGGCAGCTCATCCTCCCAAGGTACCTCCCCAGGGCAATCGCAGGACTGCTTCAGCAGTTGGAGGAGGTAAGGAGGAGGATTGCCACCTGCCTTCGGCAGCTTTGCTGTGTGCCATGCTTCTGTCAGTCAACGTTGAAGAACAGAGTGGCTCCAGTGGAAATGCCAAGCCAAGACCAGCAGAACCTACGGACATCCAGAAGACCCTGAGGCATGTCAGCTGATCAGGCTTCTCTGCACGGACTCCAGGCAGGAGCGCATCTGGATCCACCAGGAGTCTCCTCTGCCCCCACCTGCGAAGACACATCATAGAGACTTTCCCTGGGACACTTCCCCTGCCCTGCTCTTTGTCCTTTCTCCCATGCTTTGGGAGAAATTTATTCGCAATTTCTTTTTTTTCACAAATTGTATAATAAACTAATATTTCAAAGATTTTAAAAGGCAGCTTTTTGTTTTTGTTTTTTAAGAGGAGGCCTCAGGACAAAGGCAATAGCCAAACTCTCTAAGGACAAGCCCAGCGGCCATCCTCTCCACGGCCTGGAGAGGCCTTCCTGTGCCTTCCTATCCTGATCAGTGTAGATACTCACTCACTTTGAAACAGGGTAGATGGGGACACTTGCCTTGAGCCAAAGTAGACAGAGACTTGCTCCCCTTGACCTAGTATAGATGGAGGTTCTCCCCTTGAGCCAGTGTAGACTTGATTCACTTTGAGCTGGTCATTTTGGCCAGAAAGAATCTTTTCCTGGTCTTCAGGCCCCTCCCTGAAGTGTGTGGGGATGTTGGGTTGCAGCTGTTGATACCTGTGGCAAGGCATTGGAGACTCCAGAGTGTTCTATGGCTTCATCTCCATAATCCCATGTGCAGAGAGGAGCCAGGTGGGCCAGTGGGCAGGGGCAGGCCTGCCTACCGCAGTGGCTGGGTGCTTTACTGCATGACATGCAGCCTGCCCACCCAAAAGTTCCTGCTGGTTACAGTGAAATGTCATGGAGAGAGTGAACACATGGGATTTGGGGAGTGGAGATGTTAAATATCAGGGATGCTACTTATATAAACATAGTGCATCCATGTGGAATTGCTCTTATCTTTGGGTTCTGTGGACAGTGAATTTTGTAAAATGAAGCACACACAAAAAACAGGACAGGAGGCCTCATGCACCTTCCAGCCCTGGCATCTCTGCAGCTCTGGTAGCTTCTTCCCACCCTTCCCTTTAGTGGTCAGACATTGATACCTTTTTTAAAATGTCCCATATGTCATTTTAATAGTTTGCTCTTTTTTCACCTCGAGCCAAGAAAAAAGTTTTAAAGAAAAAAATCCTCTACTTTGCTGTTTTAACCATATATGTTATTTGTAAGAGGAGATGAAAGAAAAAGTATTATCAGGTTCACATAACATAGATTTACTCTGATTAAATTTATCCAGAAAACTGCTCTCAATCTCTCAAAATACAGCTGTGAGAGTTTCAGTTTTTGTAGCATTTCAATAATGATTTGGGTTGGAAGCATTTTAAATAACTCCAAGTTTTATAGTTCAATTTTTTAAAACTTTAGTCTTATAATAACATGGCTCTATTTGAAAAAAAAAAATTGTCCATAGCAAAATGTTTCCAAGGATCTCCTGAAGAGTTGGTGAGAAGGCAGCCCTGTCATGGGCCATGTGCTGTTTCAGACAAAAAATGCTGCGTGCTTGTCAAGCCCACGGTCACAGAAATGGCAATTACTTGAAAAATGGTAACAGGTATTGTTTGTTGGGAATTCCTTGTTAACACTGAAGACTCTGGATGCTAGTTGCTCTGAGCTAAAATTCCTGATTTAACTTCCTTGTGCCTCATTTTCACAAATGTGAAATGTGGGCAGCAGTAGGTCCCTCAGAGCAGACTAAAGGTGGAACTTAAGTTATAAGTTGGATATTGCTTGAACCCATGCTTGCCACCATCCCACAAATGTTCATGCATATTTAATTTAATGAATAAACTAACTTTCATGATTATACCATTTTCAAAGTAAGGCCTGGTTTTAGGAATGTGTCGAGTTTAACAAAGGCTACCTTTACTTTATGTGATAGGAAATTTCCTTCCTTACTTGTCACAATGCCTAAACATATGGTCATTTTAATCTGATCAGAATCACTAGAGTTAAGAATATGTGAAATATTTTAATCAGAAATGGGATTTCCTCAAAGGTATTTGGTGGGATGAATATGAAGTTGTATAAACATGTACAAATGCTGCAAAAACAGGCAGAAATATTGATGACATCAGAAGGAGAAAAGGAAAGAAGAGTGTGTTTAGTGTGCAAATTAGAAAAACAAACAGTGACATTAGATTGCAGCTTGTATGGGTCCTGGGGTGTCAATACACCTACTGGCTTGGGTCCTGGGCTCCATGTAGTGCTGCACCCAGGAAAGGGCCTTCCACACTCTTGGAGAAGGTCAACACAGCAGAGGGAAAGCCTGGGAACATCTCAGTGGCTCACAGCGTCTTTCTACCTTGCACATGTGACTGGGAGTAACAAGGAGATGAAGCTCCTCACTCCTGTGATATGATCACAGCCTTCTTTGGAGAATTTTAAAGTAGATGCCACACTTCTAAGGATAAACTATAGCAACCTTCAGGAGTTACTGGTCATCCCATGTATATCATGAGTGTCCAGTTTCAAAGATAGTGGCATGAGTTCCACCATGTTGGCTTAAACTCTACCCATTTCCAAATACTTCTTAGACCACTCCTCACAGGACACCATATTTTCTGTTGATTCACTTCTATACTATCCGCTCAATCCTCAGATTTGTGTTCCTTAAAATACCCCACTACTCCAAATTGCTCTACGACTAAGTAAGTCTGGAAAATTGTATGTAGATTCCTCTCTTAGAGGATTACCATTTATACCACTGTTTAGACTATGAGAACTTTCCAAACTTATCTGTCACCATGTAAAACCAATGAATATTTAGCAGTACTCGTAGTTGGGATACTTTATATTTAAGTTCAGGATTGTTATGTTGATTAAAAGAAAGAATGCACACAGTTTCTAACGCAAAAAAAACTATATCAAGGCTCAATAAAGGTAGAGTGATTATTATCAAGCTTAAGTAAAAGTCCTGCTGTATCCTGAGCAACACACATAAAAGAAGACTACAACAGGATCTGCCAGCTGCTCCTGGGCAACATTTTCTCTTACACGGTAAGTCTATTGTGGCCAGTGGACGAGGTGATATGAATCCAGGTAAGCACAGGTTTACTGGCCACAGCCGACAGCCTAAAAAGGACACCCAGGCACAATAGTTTCTGGCAGCGTAGGCAAGAAGCACCACCTCTGGCACACAGTTCCAGATGTGCACACCAGCTGAACCATCTCTGGTTCTCCTGGGTCATTCTGAGTTGCTTTGATGTCTTGCTGGACAGGATGTAGGGTGGCATCAGAATCCTGGCATTCCCCATTGTGACATCTTCAACTCCCCAGTGCCAGTGAATCTCAGGTCTCATGATCTCTGTGCCCTGACCCAAGGTCTTGGCACCCACCCACCTTATTTTCTAAAGACCCCTGATGAGGCTAACGAAGAGTTTCTTACAGGAGTCCTTTAGCCAACCAAAACACATCTCAAACAATCTGCATCCACAAGAGACTGCTGCTTTTCCCCTGCCTCTTGAGTCTTTCCAGAAAACTTGTACTCTGGAAGAAGTATTAAGGCCAGTGGGCAAGTTCCTAAGAAAAAGGAGTGTTGTGGGGTAGGTGGAAGTATGGTGTGGGTCATAGCTTTGGCATGTTTGCCCAGATGTGACCTGTTATTTTGTGCCCAACTGCTTTGCTCTGAACAGAACATGAGTTCTCTAAATGTTTAGAACATTAGAAAAGTTCCCTGCCATTGGTCTAATCAGTACCAAGGGTTCCTCTCTCAAAATTGGCATAATCCATGATAAGCACTGGATTCAGGAAAGGAGGTAAAGTTTTGTTGTTCATGTTGCCAGCACATTCCACACATTATGGGGAGACTAGAGATCTGATTTCTAAGGAAAAGTGAATGATATACATCGGTGAAAATGAGGCCCAAATGAGGATGAAGTGAATTAAGATAAGATTGCCTTCCATAGGGATTCTAGGCTTCAGTTTCTAACACATGGGGTGAGGGTTTAAAAAAAATGACTGTAAAATTCTTTTACATGCTTTCCATCAAGGTGTGAGGTTTCTGTCTCCTGCTTTCAAAGGATAGACTGGTAACTATTTCAAATGATAAAATATGATGGAGGTGATACAATGTGACTGCCAAGGCTGGGTGATAACAGGCAATGAGGCTTCTGCCTTGTCCACTGGAACCCTTGCACTGGAGCCACAAGTTGTCAAGTTACATGTTCAACTGTTCTGAAGATGCCACATTTGGAGGAAGCACAGCTGCATGGAGATGATTCATATATGCACTCTGATTGACAGTCCTGCAGAGCTCAGTGTGCAAGATATCTCAGCCCAGATACCAGACATGTGAATGGAGACTCCCAATGATTCTAGTCGTCTGCTTACAAGTCCCCATCATGTTTTGGAGTCTTCCTAGATGATATACCAGAGAACATGAAGCAGAGGCAAGCCATTCCCCTCTATTCTGTCCTAATTTCTGACCCAACAGAGCCTATAACCATAATTCAATCAATGTTTTTCACTACAAAGTTTTGAGGCAGTTTGTTATTCAATAATAATATCCAAAACAGATTTTTATGATAGTGGAAGACCCTTCCACTCCCATATTGGAAAAGCTAATGTCCTTGAAGGAAAAGCAAAACTGTTTATTCCAGTTTATGCCAAATACTTGTTTGTTTTTTTAAAAAAATAATACTTCACAATATAATATAAGATTGCAGGTTTTATGCAGAATGCATTTGTAGTTTGGGTCTCTGCACAAACAAAACACATGTGAAACAATGTGTATATTTTTTCTGTCATGAGAAAATCAGTATTCTATGTACAGTATTAAAATTGGTTATATGATTGGACATTTTTAGACATAAATGCTTCAGTATATGAAAATAAGGTTTTTATATGCTGCAAGACAATATCATATTTGGAAGTTTAATAGTGGCAGGAGATCAGTCATGCTGCTGAGTCTAATTCCAACATGGTCTTTGTCATGTGGCAAACAGGGACACTTGTTCATTCTTGGTGGTGAAGCAGCAGTAAATCCACCAGAACCAGGTAGTGAGAGAATGGTTTGTTTGCTGTCAGAAACTCTTCTAGGGAAATGTTTCCAACAAAATGGACTCAGATGGATACTTTGTTCTCAACAGTTATGCCTGGTTTATCACTAGGCTGAATACTGAAAAATTGGGATAAGTTTGCCACTCAGGTGCTCAAAATTGTGTCTCATTTTCTTCTGCTGCCAGGTCTGGGAAGTGACCTAATCACAGATGGAAAAAAGAGATGTCTTATAATTTTCCGCATCCAAACTTAATCTCATTACCAATTAGGGAAAAGAAAAACAGTCTCCAGAGGAAACATAAATTATAGCATCATACCTTAAGAGACTGATTTTACAAAAGAAAAAATGGTTAAAATAGCCTCTGTATGAGGTTTTGCCTCTCAAGCTCAAAGCAACAGTTTACCTTACTTTGTTAGCCTTTTGCCAGATCTCTATTTCTCCAAGGCTTGCATCTGAAATGTAAGCAAAAGAGCTGATTATCCAAAACCAGTTTGAGACCAAAGGGGATAAAAGGTGTCCCTTTTAAATTCAAGCCACTGTGGAACCTAAACAGCTTGCTATCCTATTTGCCCTTGTACTCTATCACCTGCTTTCTTAAAACGTTCCTCCCTAAACACTACAGCACAGGGAGGAAAAACAGAATGATCTCATATGTACAATTCTTCTTTACCTTGAGAATCTTTACCTGAGGATCTCAGGACTCTCACATTCTTTAAATATCTGGACTGGCTCTAATTGGATCCAAAAGTGCGCTCTGATCTGATAAAGATGTTCTGCATGCTCCTTTACTACAGTAACTACAGCTGTGTCATGATTTTCTTAGAATTCTTGTTTTTTTAAAAAAATTTCTATATTTTTGAGCTATATGGTTTTATGGTGAATTCACATTTGATCCTGCATGCCTAAATTAATATATCTTAAAGAACAGTCTTATTTTATCTAACTATAAAGGTTTTTACACTGTGTTCCGAGGATAATTTTTCAAGGGTCAGCTCTCAGATACATTGGAAATACTCCCTTTCACAAAATCCTAAGAAGGACATAGATGTGTTGATATTGGATATAAATCTAATAGCCATTGAGAACAAGTAGCCACCTGAACTTCTATTTCAGTGTCCACCATGGCTGTCAGACTTTACACCTAACATTTCAAGAAGACCTTTACAGGTCTTCTCTATATTTAAATCATAATGTGAAAGTAAGATAGGCTCTATTGTAATTTCTAACAGGTTGGATCTAATAAAGGCTTTAATAAACATCTGTAGCAGTGCCTCCTACCTGTGGAGATCTACTTACAAAAAAGCTACAAGATCTGTTTCCTGTCTGTTTTCAGGTATGTGTGCACTCTTATGTATTGTATTATTGTGACTACATATGTGCTTCTGTCCATATATCATGTACAGGGTATCAAAATTGTCATATAGATAAATGAGCATTCATAAACCAAAATTTAAATGAGAAATGGACCCAAATACCTTTTAGATCATGTGGCTTAAAAAAAGTTTAATTTAAATTAGGTGAACAGATGAGAATAAATATGTCTTTTAAAATTACTAACTCACAAGTTTGTCTTGTGACAATTAACCGAGTATCAGTTTCTATAAAATGTTTAAAATCTAATGTCCATTGCCTCTAGGATTTTTCTTCTACAGGGAAGATATAGCAAATATAGTTAAGTATACTTGTCTGATATCTTGGTTTCTACAGTTAAAAATGAATAAGTCAGATTTAACCTCAATGGGATTAATCATAAATGTGTTTTGCCAAGGATCAATTAGCCTAGTTAAAGTGCTAACATGTCAACTGCTAACTATAAAATAAAGTACTCTTTTGATTTCTGAAATTCCATAAGGTAATATTTTTAAACATTAAACATGTTTTCATAAATTGGTAAAAAGGGCTTAAGAATGCTTTGTTTCTGTGTCTTCACTAAAAACATGGTTACTAAGAGTTATGATTCTATCAACAGTTATTTCACAAAGAGTACAAAAGGTTTCAGTTGGGTTTCCATTAAAGAATTATAAGAGTACTTTAAAGTTTATAAAGTATATAAACTTTAATATGTCTTATTAAAGTGTAGTTATTTGTCTAAATTCAGAAATATCATAAGAATTGTTTCAAATTGTGAATTTTAAAAGGGGTAAAAATACCCAGGAAAGAGATATAAGAAGGTTCTAGGGTGTGGAAATACATTTTAGTATAAAAGGATGGGGAAAATGAAGTGTTCCTAGATGAGAAAGTCTTTTGTGTGGTAAAGTAAAAAGTTGTAGAATGCTTAAGTAAGTTGCAGAGGGTTTGTGGAGGGTAAATATCAAAAAGTTTGTGTGTAACTAAGTTGACCATAATTGGTACAATCAGTTAAAACTATTCAAGTGTTTCTCCTAAGGTCAAATATAAATATACTAACATAAACCAAAGTTTAATCCTCTATGAGTTAAAGTAACAAACATTTCTTAGCACATTAATCTGCTCTTATCCAAGAAGATAATTTGTGTCTGTTAAGTTTTATTCTTTAGAGAAACTAGTCTTCAAGGAATTAGGGTTTGTACAACTCTGGTTAAGCAACAACTGTTACTTTAGAATATTACACTACACTACAGATTCTGAATTTTTCCTTAAAAGCTAAGCTTGTTTTGTTAGGTCAGAGGCAGACGTGGAAAACAGCCGCCTCGCTCCTGCCGTGCCCGCAGCCAAGCCCCGCCGCTGGCCCTGCTGGAGCGCCCGACCCCTGCCATCGCCGGGAGCACCACCGTCAGTCGTGCGCGCCGAACGCAGTACGCATGCACCAAACACGCCAACATGGCAGCCCCCAGTAGCCAATACGGAAAAAATAGTGAACCTCTGACATGAAAGCCGCTCAATGACTCCCGGCTCATCCCGGAAGGACTCTGACCTCACCAGCCTCACCTAACCAATCTCAGAGGACACTGGACTCTAGACCAACACCTCTTCCTGCCCCAGGCCCTTCCCTTCCTGCCTTAAGCCTTCCTTTTCCGGACAGGGGACCCTTTAAATTCTGTATACCAGGAAGCTCCAGCGCCATTTTCTGCCCGCTCAAGCCTGGTGACCAGCGGGAGGGTGGTCTGGGAGCATTCCTCCCAGAATAAAGCCTGTTCCGGTCCTGTTTTACTTCCATCTGGTCGTTTGGCTTTACAAATTGGTGCGTGAAACCTGGGAGAGTTTTTGAACCTCCCCCTGCACTTGGGTAGAGGCAGACTCTCCAAACCAGATCGGGAGCCGCTCTTCGCCCTCCGGATCGACAAAAGTGAGGTACACTTCCCTCAACCCGTTTCTCCTGACTCCTCAGCTTCATTCCCATCTGCACCAGGGGGTCTACCTGTAAGTCATACGTGTGCATAGACCCCTTCCCGAGGCCACGGGAATTGGAGAGACGTCTCCAGTCCTTGTGAGCCATCCAATTCCGTTTGGGCCCCGAGGAATTTACAAGGACTCTTGAGCCCCTTGCTTGGCCCCCTGTTTTCCGGTGGACTTGAACGGATTTTGGGATGCCTTTTTCCGTTCTCGCCCACTTCTGTGAACGCTGAGGAGCCATGGGAAACACCAGCTCTTCTCCAAACCCCACAACTCCTTTGGACTGTCTGTATTGCAATTTTGAGGAGCTAGGATTTGCTGAGGACCTACGCTGTGAGTGTCTGGTCCTCCTTTCCACTGTAGTCTGGCCTCAGTATGGCTTAGACAACAGATCAAAATGGCCTCCAGAGGGAACTTTTGATTTTCAAATCCTCACTCATTTGGCTAATTTTTGTCACCAGACAAGGAGATGGACAGAGGCTCCTTATGTTAAGGCTTTTTGGGAGGTACGCTCTCGCCCCAACCTTTATTCCACCTGTCCTGTCCTTGGAGTTATCCTTGCTAGAGAAAATTGCACATCCCCTTCCCAATGTTTTAACCTATCTTCTTCCTCTTTCACTGATCCACCTGAGCTGCTCTCAGCCCCACCTGTCCGCCATCCCCCTCCTCCTGTAGCCACAGCACTTGCCCCTCCTCCTGTAGCCACAGCTCCTGCCCCTCCTCCTGGGAACCCACCCCCTCCAATGGATCCCTTCACTCACCCACTCCCCTCTTCCCCTGTTAGCACTCACACCCGTTCCCACCAGGCTCCCTTGTCAGCTGACCCTAAGCTTCTCTGTCCCCTCAGGGAAGTGGCAGGCGCTGAGGGAATTATTCGAGTTCATGCTCCATTTTCACTTCAGGACCTCTCCCAGATTCAAGAGCGCCTTGGGTTCTTCTCTACTGACTGTTCTACTTACATTAAGGGATTCTGCTCTCTCTCTCTCTTAGACTTACAATCTTACCTGGCATGATGTCTATGTTATTCTCTCTGCCACTCTTACTCTGATGAACGCTCTTGCATCCAGCAGGCTGCTCGGGACCATGCTGATCAAATTAGTTTAACAGACATAACTCTTGCTACAGGTGAAGCTGCTATTCCCCTAACTGAACCCAACTGGAACTACCAAGATGGCCAGCAGGGGCACTGTCACTGTGCCCACATGATCCAATATCTAATAGCAGGCATGCAGGCAGTGTCTAATAAAGTAGTTAATTTTGATAAGCTCAGAGAAATCACCCAGAATCCCGATGAAAATCCAGCTCTATTTCTCAACAATCTTACAGAGGCTCTTACCAAATATATTAAGTATATTGGGAGATATACTTAGTATATTACACTGAGGGAGATCCTGAGTCTCCCTCTGGGTCTACAGTGCTAGCGACCCATTTCATCACCCAATCGGCCCACGACATTAGAAAAAAGCTCAAACGAGCTGAAGAGGGCCCATAAACCCCTATCTGGGACCTGGTAAAAATGGCCTTTAAAGTCTATAATGCCTGAGAGGAGTCAGCTGAATTAGCCAGGCAGGCCCAATTACAGAAAAAGGTAACACTCCAAACCCAAACCTTGGCAGCAGCCCTGAGGCCTACAGCTCCAACAAGAGCTTTAAGGGGGAACCCACGATCCCCTCCACTGGGGGCTTGCTTCAAATGTGGACACGAGGGTCACTGGGCTCGCCGGTGCCCAAACCCACGGCCCCCTCCTGGGCTATGCCCCACCTGTGAGCAGACAGGACATTGGAAAAGTGACTGCCCCACGGCTGGCCCTTCCTCGGTGCCTCTACGTGGGAGTATGACCAACTCCCTGAACTCTCTCCTGAACACTTGGGGTTCGCAGAAGACTGAAGCAGCCCAGACTCGAGGACCCCCATCACACTCGCTGAGCCCAGGGTAATGCTCCAGGTAGCGGGTAAGCCCATAAGTTTTCTTGTGGACATGGGGGCTACCTATTCTGTTTTGCCTGCCCACTCTGGGCCTTTGTTTCCTTCCCAGGTCTTGGTTATGGGGATTGATGGCCAACCCTCCTCCCCAAATCAAACTGCTAGGCTGGCCTGGAGGGACACCCTTTTACACACTCCTTTCTGGTTATTCCATCCTGTCCAATTCCTCTCCTAGGCAGAGACATTCTCCAATTATTAGGGGCCACTCTCCAATTGCATCCCAAAAATGCCACCACCCAGTTTCTCTTACCTCTAATATGTACTCTTTCTAATGACCTGACAGCACCCACTACACCATTACTCCCAGACCTAGTTGATCCCCAAGTCTGAGGCACCTCCAAGCCAGTCATAGCCTCTCACCACAAGCCAGCCCGTATTCAGTTAAAGCTGCACACTGAATATCCTTTGCATCCCCAATTTCCCATCTCCAAAACCCACAGGGAGGGACTTAAACCCATCATAGACAGACTACTTGCTCAGGGACTCCTCATCCCTACTGACTCTCCATGCAACACTCCCATAGTGCCAGTACGTAAGTCCTCAGGAGCCTATCGCTTGGTTCAGGACCTCCGCCTAATTAATGACACAGTTATTCCCATCTACCCAGTGGTTCTCAACCCTTACACTCTCCTCTCTCATATCCCCCCTTCAACCACCCACTTTACTGTCCTAGATCTTAAAGATGCCTTCTTTACAGTGCCCCTGCATCCTGACTCTTATTACCTCTTTGCCTTCAAATGGGAGGACCCTACCTCTTTAAGGTCCCAACAGCTGACATGGGCAGTTCTACCCTAAGGCTTCAGAGACAGTCCCCATCTGTTTGGGCAAGCTTTGGCACAAGATTTAACTGCTTGTGACTTGGAGGATAGCACCCTTCTTCAGTATGTGGATGACCTTCTCCTATGCAGCCCATCCCCCGAGACTTCCCAGGCACACACTACTCAGCTTCTCAATTTCCTGGGGTCATGGGGCTATCGAGTCTCTCCAACTAAAGCCCAACTCATTGCTACCTCAGTCACCTACTTAGGTATACTCCTCACTCCAACCTCTAAAGGTCTGACGACTGACAGAATTCAAGCTCTCCGGGACCTACAGCTGCCTGAAACAGCGGATTACATCCATTCCTTCCTGGGTCTGGCCGGCTTTTTCAGGCATTGGGTCCCCAACTTTGCACTTTTGGCTAAGCCCTTATATCAGGCAGCTAAGGAGACCCCTCATGGGCCTCTCACTTCTCCTACCTCAGCAGCTCAGGGATGCCCTCATATCCTCTCCCACTCTCTCTCTCCCTAACCCTAATCATCCTTTCCACCTTTTTATGGATGAAAGGCAGGGTATTACCACTGACCTCCTCACCCAACCGATTGGACCTTCCTACAAGCCAGTGGCATACCTCTCTAAGCAGCTGGATGCTACAGCTCATGGATGGCTACCATGCCTCCGGGCACTGGCAGCAGCAGCAGAGCTTACTAAGGAAGCTCTCAAGCTTACCTTGCTCCAATCAGTAACTGTATTTTCTACCCATAGGCTACAGGACCTCTTAAGTCACAAAGCTCTCCCACTTCTAAGCCCTTTGAGAATTCAAGAATTTCACCTTCTCTTTATAGAGAACCCCAACATCACCCTCTGTCATTCTTCCTCCCTCAATCCTGCCACCCTCCTTCCACTACCCTCTCCCCCTTCAGATGCTAATCATTCCCGTCCGCAGATGTTGGAGGCCCTGCAATTGCCTCGTGAGGACCTCTTTGACTGTCCACTCTCCACACCTGACTTAACCATTTTTTTGGATGGCAGCTCCACGATGGGTCGTGATGGACACCGCAGAGCTGCATATGCAGTAGTCACCGCTGCCTCAGTCTTAGAAGCCAGCTACCTTCCTGAAGAAACCACCTCACAAAAGGCTGAATTTTTTGCACTCATCAGAGCTCTCACCCTATCCAAAGATAAGCAAGTTAACATTTACACAGACTCTAAATATGCTTTCCTAATTGCTCATCCTCATGCAGCTATTTGAAAGGAGTGTGGATTCTTGAGCACAAAAGGGTCACCAGTGGTCAATGCCTCTCTAATTTCCAAACTCTTAGAGGCGCTACAACTGCCCTCATGAGTGGCTATCATATACTGCAGAGGACATCAGAATTCCTCTGACCCCATAGCTATGGGCAACAACAAGGCAGACTCTATAGCACAAGGGTTAACAGCCAAATCCTTGACAGCACCTATCCTATTTCTGTCCACTGCTACTAAACCCAATTATACCCCACAGGAACAACAGGACCTGATAACCCAAGGTGGTCATCTCAAGGAAGATGGCTGGATTTTCCTGAGGGATCAGATTGCCCTCCCCAAACAGCAGGCTTACGGTTTATTGACGGACATTCATAACTCTCTTCATATTGGCCCCAAACTTCTTTTTCAGTTTTTACAACCTCTCTTCTACTTCCCAGGAATGAGAACTACTCTCCAGCAGGTCCACTCTGCTTGTTCCATCTGCTCTACTGTGTCCCCACAAGGAGGCATCAAACCCAAACTCCCCACGCACCAGATGAGAGGTCACCAACCAGGTGAAGACTGGCAGATTGACTTCATTCATATGCCTAGGTACAAAAAGCTTCGCTACCTACTCACTATGGTTGATACTTTTTCAGGTTGGATAGAAGCCTTCCCTACCTCCAGGGAAACTTCTGACACTGTCGCCTCCATCCTTGTTGAGCAGATTATTCCCAGATTTGGACTTCCTGTCTCCATCCAGACAACGGTCCAGCCTTCACTTCTCAGGTTGTTCAACTAGTCTCCAGAGACCTCAACATCACTTAGAAACTCCACATCCCCTACCGACCCCAATCCCCGGGTAAGGTCGAAAGGGCCATGGCATCCTCAAGGATCACCTCACTAAACTTGCTATTGAACTCAGGCTCTCCTGGCTCAATCTCCTGCCATTGGCCCTCACTCGAATTAGTGCAGGCTCTGGGGTCCCCTCTGGCCTTAGCCCTTTTGAGTTGCTCTATGGACGCCCTTTCCTAATCAACCAAAATTTCCCAACCAACTCCCCTCCCCTTATGGCAGTCCTACCTGCCATATCTCACCCTCTTACACAAGCTTTTAAGGAAACATGCAGACTGCTGCCTTCCTGCACCATCTACAGCCTCAAACCCAGCACATCTGCAGACCAACTCAGATCCTCTTCAACCAGGTGACACAGTCTTAGTTCGAGAGCTGCATCCTCAATTGTTAGAGCCCCGCTGGACGGGACCCCATACAGTCATACTTGCCACGCCAACAGCGGCCAAGCTTCTAGGCCTCACTCCATGATACCATGTCTCCCGCCTCAAAAAGGCACCTACCCCCAATGCCCAGCCTTGGACTTCCACCATGCTGGGGCCCACCAAACTCAAAATTTCTTGACAACCCTCCTCTGCTAATCAGTAATCTCTCCCGAGCCTCTGTTCCTACCCCCAGGTGACACCTCTGCATTCAAGCGGCATGACTGACAACCATGACTGACCAACACCCGAGCCACCACCCCCTCTCAACGCCCCCAATCCCGCACAAAGCAGCCAGACTGAATCTACTGTCCTATATCATCAAAAAGGCTGGGATGTTAGGTCAGAGGCAGACGCAGAAAACAGCCACCTCGCTCCTGCCGCACTCACAGCTGCGCCCCGCTTGGTCTGGCCGTGCGCTGGCCCTGCCGGAGCACCTGGCCCCTGGGGCACTTTCTGAAAGTTTCTCCTCGCTCTCTCCCTCACTCTGCATGGCCGCTGCCTCCCCCCGCCTTTTGTCCGCCACCACCGCCGGGAGCACCACCGTCAGTCACGCGCGCCGAATGCAGTACGCATGTGCCAAACACGCCAACATGGCAGCCCCCAGTAGCCAATATGGAAAAAACAGCGAACCTCTGACATGAAAGCCGCTCAATGACTCCTGGCTTATCCCAGAAGGACTCCCACCCTCACCTAACCAATCTCAGAGGACACTGGACTCTAGACCAACACCTCTTCCTGCCCTGGGCCCTCTTCCTGCCCTGGGCCCTTCCCTTTCTGCCTTAAGCCTTCCTTTTCCAGATGGGGGGACCCTTTAAATTCTGTATGCCACGAGGCTCCAGAGCCATTTTCTGCCCGCTCAAGCCTGGTGACCTGGGGGAGGGTGGCCCAGGAGCGTTCCTCCCAGAATAAAGCCTGTTCCAGTCCTGTTTTACTTCCATCTGGTCATTTGGCTTTACATGTTTTATATAAGAACTTCAGTGTAACTGTGGTGCCATCTTTGTATATTGGATATAGTCATTTCTTTAAAGTATACTAGTCTTCAAAATATAAGATCTAGAAGAGGATTTTACAAAGGTGGTGTTTTTCAAACTAAAGTTTGAAGTAATGAATTGGTATTATAAAAATTGTTTCTTGATTCATAGCTATTATATACAAACTAAATATGTTTTTACTCTTGTTAAAAATTTATATTTTCTTGTAAACTTTTAACTGAAGGTTCTTTAGTGCCTTACAAAAGTACAATTTCTAATATAACAACAAGAGTTAATTTGAAATAATAGGGCATCACCCAAAGGACAGACAGGATATAAGACTGACTTTGAGTACTAATGTACTAATTCTGACCCCAGCTAAATGGAAGAGGTAAATAACTATAAAACTATAGACATTAAAGTTAAAAGCTAGTATTTGTACTTTAAGACTGGTGAAACTGGCTTGCTAGATGTTTAAGACCCAAACTTAGAGACTAAAGAAAGTAAAAGGGCAAAGAAAGAAATAGCCAACATTTGGCTCTTGCCCTCTGAGGTCAGCTCGAACCCAGGGAATGAGAGGACTTCTCTAAGGGCTTTGCAACTCTGGGTCACATGACCTCTAGGTCAGGGGGTCAATGAGACAACAGAAAGCCAGTCAGTGCACATAATACAAAGTAGAGGATCATTGGAGAGGAAAATATCCCTGATGATTCCAAGGGAAACCACAGGGTCAACAAGACCCTGACCCATCCTGGCAGATGGCACCAGAGGAGCTAAGAGGCTTCTCTGAAGTTCCCAAGAGTCACCCCCTGAGAGAACTCAGCTGACTCTTAACAGTAAATAGGAACAAGTTCAATTTGACCAGTTTGGTCTAAACACCTATCAAAAAAAGTTATAACCAAAGTACAACCATACCTGGGCATTAAAAAGCAAAGACAATATTTCTTTTAGTGTAACTTGAGATGCACACTTGTGTCGGCCCCACTAAGAGTAAGTAAAACTGGAAGCTATGAAAGAAATATTCTTAGGAGTGCCTAATAACTATCAAAAGAGACTATCAGAGTCAGAAGCTTTTTTTAGTCAATTTAAGTCCTAAAAATCTTCCTAACCTCCTATGTAGGCATACTTGATCTGTGTTTGCTAGTATGATGATCTAGCCCTAAGTGACAGAAATAAAGGGATCTCTATTAAACACAGAGGTTATACCAATAAAAGGTATTTTACAAAAATCAGGTGACATTAGATATCTTAACTACCTCCAGTGGGAGCATCTGTGACATTCTAATAACTAAGTGTTGTGTTTACATTCCTGATAACTCTGATAATGCAACTAATATGCTTAAAGAATGACATTCTCAAATAGAGGCTATGTCTTCACCAGCCTTGTCATGGGAATAACTTCTTAGCTCTTGTACTCCTTGGTGACAAATTACTGGTTTCTATCATCATGGTTTTCATCGATATGTTCTATATGCTATAACATTTCTTTTGTATGAATTTCATTCCAATACTCATGTCTTCTTATTTCTCTCATAGAAGCACCCATCTCTGAGATGACTTTACAGACTGTTCTGTCCAAACCAGACTTTTTCCACAGACTCCTCAACTGACCCAAAACATTCCTAAAAGGGAAATCCAAACCACTTGCCCCATGTCATCCCCTCAGCCTGAGGCAGCCAGAGTGGTCATTATCCACTTCCTTTAATCAGAGGGGGAAATGAAACTGGGGCATAGGACAGGTAGTTGATTATCAAAGAAAAGGAAATAAGTAGATAGCATTTCCCCATCAACTGGGTACTAACACCTCTGGGGAAGGGGAAAGACTGCACTTTCCAACACAAGTAATCACCCCCTGGAGGGCTCCTTTCCTGCCTTTTGGTCTATTTGGGTAATGTGTACATGAGAAGAATGTAAACTTAAAATGTCTAAAGGGTTAAGACACCCCTACTCCCTTGGGCACCAACTCTGCTGGGTCCTCTCCTCTCTGTAGTGGTGTCCCTCTCCCTGCCCACTCCTGTCTTGTAAATAAAATTGACTTTTTGCTCTTGCCTGGCATTTTGTGGGTGTTTTATCTTCAACACAAGAGGAATGAGGACCTGATCTTGATTTTCAAGACTGGTTTCACAAGTATCAGTATCTAGTGAAACCAGGCATCCTTGCTTTTCATTGAGTTTCAGGCCTGGTTCTGGGTCTGGGGTGCTCTCAGACTGGCACAGTATTTATGTGTGGCATCTGGGGAAACTCATGTGATATTAAAGAACTCATTTTTAAATTAAGTAGTTCTTGATTTAACAGTGATATATATATATATTGGAAACTAGATTGTCCTTGAAAACTAAAATATTGTTATTTTTCTAAAATGATTTAGATAATTTTGATTTAAACATCCATAAGTGTGTATTATAGTTTGTACTTTCCCCTTTTAATTTAAAGATAAATTTTGAAGTTGTAGAAGAAAAACACATATTTGAAAACATGAGTATTTTTAATTTTATATTTTTTTACATTTATTTTCATATTATTTGGTAAAAGCATACTCAGATTTCATATACTTTGGATATCATTACATCTTTTTTTATAATCCTCTGAAAATTACTATCAGTGAAATAAAATCCTGGTTTCTCATTTATAGATAGTAATCATGATTTTTGTTGTCTTGGCAATAACAGAAATATATTTATTTTTTAAATTTAGGCAACAGATGGGAACGTGACTAAACAGAATAATTAATATGCCTATTTTCCTCCCTCCTTCCAAGTCCTGATAGGAACTCTCTAGTTGGAACTGGGTACATTGCATTCTATCCCAGTATCTCTGGGACTCTTTCTCAGGACAAAGGCACATGTGAAGTCCCCTTCCATCTTAGGACGGCATGATCCATTTCCAGAGCTTTCCTGTGCGTCCAGGCCTCTTTTCTGATGCCTAGATTATGAGAAGGCTGCTTCTCCAGAGGTTCCAGGACTGCCTGGGAGAACTTCCCTGTTCTGCAGCTGCCTTTCCCAGGAGGAGGGAGGGCTGCGAGGCTGGCCTGGAAACAAGGCAGCATTTGTTCCCTTTGTCCCAAAGACATCTGCTTCCTGGGGCTGTCCTTAGGAAAGCCATTCAGGGAGCTAACTGAAAGCCACTTCTCTTATTAGTGGGGAGGTAGGCTCTTGCAAACCCACCCAAGGTAATCCTGGAAAACTGGCAGGAACCACTTTTAATTACCCAAATGGGTTCCAGGGCCAGGGCTCAGCTGGCAGAGGAATGTCTCCCACACTTAAATGAAATGATGTACCATTTATTTCCTATTTATTCATTTGACAAATATAAACTGCATGCCTACTGTGTGCCAGCCACTGGCTTGCCCTGGAGACAAAACTCAACATGATCAATGTGTTCCTGTGGTACAATAAGAAATATGTTTAGTTTTTGCCTTGGCTCCTGGGACTGAGCTCCCCAAACACTTAAAATTTCCTGATAGGAATATCTTTTGTTATTCATAATGAGTCCCTTCCCGTCTCTCTCAATTTGATGCTAATAAAATGACTTAGGGTGAAACACTAGCTAGCTTCAGAAAGACCAAGTAATTGGAGAATTGGGATTCTCAGCCCCACCCACCAACCTCTAGGAAGGGGAGATGGTGGGAGCTGAAGATTGAGCTCTATAAAAACCCTTGGCCCTTCACAGTGGATCATGCCTATAACTTCAGCTATTTGGGAGACTGAGGCAGCAAGTTCAAGGCCAGCCTGAACAACTTAGCAGGACTCTTCTCAAAATAAATAAATAAATAAATAAATAAATAAATAAATAAATAAATAAATAAATAAATAATAAAGTACCTCGGGGTTGAGCTAGCACTTGCCAGGCCCTGTGTTCAACCCCCTGTCCCAAAAACAAAAACATCTTGAATGAGGACATTTAGAGAACTTTCAGGATGGTGAATACATCCATGTTTTGAGATGGTGGGAACAGAAGCTCCTGCACTTGGGAACCTTCTAGATTGTGCCTTATATAACTCTTCATCTGACTGGTATTTTGTAGTAAACCAATCAGTGTAAATAAAATGTTTTTCTGAGTCTTGTGAGCCATTCTAAGAAGAAGGGGTCATGGGAACCCCTGATGTATAGCTACTCATGTTGCAGGAGAAGAGATTTTTACCAGAGAAGGGTCCATGGAGTTCCCAGAGGGAAGGAGAAAGTTGACTCAATATTAGTGGAGTTCTTGGTATATGTGATGGAAAAGGATTTCACCATGCACTGGTTAAAGGCATAGACAGAGGTTTATTTAGGAAAGTAGATATACATTCAAGGGTGAAAGGGGGGTAATTTCAAAAGACATGCATGGTAAAGCAAGGAATATACACTCAGGGGAGAATATGGACTATCTCCAGAGGGCAATACAGCAACCCATTGGTATGGGGTGCTAATATTTATAGAAGACCAGTGCGAGGGGCTGGACAGGAGGTGGAGGTGGGGTGGACCTACACAATCTTATACCAGTTTCCCCTTTGCTTGCACATTTCCTTCATTTTACAAGGGCATGTGCCAAGGGCATGTCACTTAAGATTGACAACTATGCTTTCTACATCTCAGTGGCTCTTGAGCCTGCCCTTTAAGACTCAATATCTCTCTCCCTCTTTATCCTAAATCCCTTTCTCAGTCAGATATAGAAGTGGCCTGGACTTGTGACTGACATTCGAAGTATGGGTACTCTTGAATGACTGAGACTTTAACCTTTGGGGTCTCCACTAACTGTGGGTAGTTGGCTTCAGAATTGAAGCAAATTGTAGGACACCCATCTAATGTCCACGTATTGGTTAGTGTTAGAAGACATTCCATTTTCCTCACACCAGTAAGTTTGCAGTGTATCAGGGAAGGTAAGCAAGGAAACAAGTTATTACAACATGATGTATTTGATGAGGCAGGAGGATGAGGTGTTCTGTTGTTACAGGGCAGGGTCTTCTGTGAAACTGAGGCAGCACAAATCCCCCTACCCACCCTGATTCTTGCAATCAGGCCAGAAAGATTTCACACAGGCCACTCAGCATAACAGGCATGAGTTTATTAAAAGGGACAGGAAAGAGGGACACTCTAGGGAAGGAGTGGATCCTTTCAGAGAGGAGAGCAATGGCATGTTTCTCTTGCCTTTCAGTGTTACTGAGGGTCCCAGAGAAATATCCAGAGAGTCCCACTCAGGTCCATCTCTTGATTGTTGAGTGATAGCAGGATGTCCCCACTGTGATGACAACTCTATGTCACTTTGGGCCCTGCTGACTGGTTCTAATTAGAACCTGTTCTTATGGATTTTTGTGGTTAGGGGGAATTATCTTTATCTTCTTGAGTTCTGGAATCTGGTCTATATGAGGGTGACAATAGTCCCCTCCTTCAGGGTAACTTGTATTCTTATCAGCATTTCTCCTGCATAACAGGTAGTTTGCTGAGGAATGTAATGTATCTTGCAGACTTAAGCCAGGCAGGGCTGTAGGCAAATTGCTTTTTAAAAGAGAAATCATGTGGGGGTCAGCACAGTGGGCTCTGGGTTAAAAATTATTCCCCTAACCTCATGTGAATCACCACTCATGTCTCTCTTCCTTAACATTACCCCTTCAAGGACTGAGGGTCCCTAAATTATTTTTAGGTAGTTGGACATAGATTAGGTATGGCTCCTTCCTGCTGAGAAAGGACAAAGTTTGGAGAATTTACCTGAAGCTCCTGTTCTCTATAAGGTGGGGGGCATGGACAGTTTAGGGTATGTAGCATCAGAGCAGTGCAGAGGTCCATGGTGGTATCTGGTGGGTGACTGGACCAAGTGTACATACAACAGGCATCATGCTAGGACAACAACAAACAAGATAGCCATGCATTACTTTTTTTGTAAACAATTAGCAAAAAAGCAATCAGTAGCCTTTAATCAGCTGATCTCTGGAAACCAAAAGAATAATAACTTATTACAATGTATGATGGGATTCAACATGGCATGATTTATGAGTGGAGGCCATTTAAAGCTTTAGAAATATTAACAGAGTTGTTAGAAATATACACAACATTTAGTTTTATAATGGCATAGGTGTCCCCCTTGAGCTGTTTTAAGATATCTAGTGCTGGGCTGGGGTTATGGCGCAGTGGTAGCGTGCTCGCCTAGCACGCATGGGGCACTGGGTTCGATCCTCAGCACCACATAAAAATAAAATAAAGATATTCTGTCCATCTACAACTAAAAAATAAATATTAAAAAAAGATATCTAGTACCATCTGATTTTTGTAAAATAGCTCTTTGTCATTGGTATTACTTCTGTGTTTAATAGAGGGATCCTCTTAGCTGTGTCATTTAGGGCTTTCTTGGTAATGTTAGAACTTTCATGTGCCACATTACATCTTTTAGATCAATTTGACAATAAATGTCAGAGCTAGATAATTATACCAGCTAAAACCTTTATAACTTCCCAGTTTTACTTACTTTGGTGAGGACTGACACAAGTGTGCATCTCAAGTTACATTTTAAAAGAACCATGGTCTCAAATTACTTTTTTCAAAGTAAAATGTGATCAGGTCACTACTCTCCATCTCTCCAAAAGAAAAGAAACAGCTTTAATGACTTGCTACTGATCCTAAGATAAGATGAAATTCCTAAATATGACCTAAAAGTGTGCTTCTTCACATGGGAATCTGTCAACTCTCTCTGGAATCTTTTGCCTCTGCCCTTTCTTTGGACCTACTTTTATCTCATCTCCTGTATTTCCTTCTCAGGAAAACTCTGAATTCCAACTAGGTCAATTCCACAGTCCACCCGCTGCCCTCTGACACGTTTTGGAGCTTAGTTCTCCATGGATGCATGTGATACCCAGAATCCCACTTGCGTCCCCCATCAGACTATCCTATCAAGACAATAGCCACTAAGTCTGTTTGTCTCACCACTGCATCTTGTGTGGTGCCCAACACAGAATAAGTGCTCATTAAAGATTTGTGCAATTAATGTACACACAGTGAAAAAAAAAAAGAACCATGGTCTCTCCTTTTAAACATCCATGTATTACTGTTCTGTGGTTATAGGTTCATGCCAGGTGCTTAAGATCAAAAATTGGTCTGGTTCCCATTTACCATTAAGGTCAGCTGAATTTCTCAGGGATCACTCTTGGTAACTTGTAAGAAGCCTCTTAGCTCCTTTAGCTTTCCTCTACCAGTTGTGCTATCTGCCAGGATGGGCCAGTGTCTTGCTGACCATATGTGGCTTCGCTTGGAAGCCTCATGGATGTGTCCCTCTATAATGACTCTCCTCTTTGCAGACTGTGCACTGGATGGCTTTCTGTTCTCTACATTATCTCTATCCCCCAATCAGGAGGTCTGGTGACTCACTGGAATTATAGGGCCCTTAGAGGGGTCTTGTCATTCCCTGGGTCCTGGGAGACCTTAGAGGGCAAGGGCCAAAATATTGGTTGTCTTTTCTTAGCCCTTTTACTTCCTTGACTTTGGTCCCCAGGTTTTGGTTTTAAACTTCCAGCAGGCTAGTGTCACCAGTCTTGAAGTGGAATGTCTTCATGTCTATTATTTTATGGGTATTTAATCTTCCATTTAATTGGGGTCAACATTAGTATCGGGAGTCAGCATTATATCCTCTCTGTCCTGTAGGTAAAGGCTTATTGTGTTGTTAACCCAAGTTGTTCTGTTAAAAGCAGTGCTTCTACAAAACATTAATAGGCAACAGTTAAAATGGTTTACAAGAAAAATGCAAAATGAAATTAACAGGAACAGAAACATTTGGTTTGTATTCTTTTTTAAAATACTTTTTTAAGTTGTATATGGATACAATATCTTTATTTATTTTTATGTGGTGCTGAGAATTGAACCCAGTGCCTCACACTTGTGAGGCAAGTGCTCTACCACTGAGTACAGTCCCAGCTGTATCTTTGTATCTTTTAACCAAGAAATATTCTTTCTATAATAACACTAATGTACCTTTGGTATCTATTTAGCTTCCAAAGACCCCACAGATTTATTAACTCAAAAATTCTTTTACAATCTCAAATACCTTTTATAATTTACCCAAGGCTTTGATTTGTTTTGTATTATATCCTCTTTATTTTGAGATCACAGTAATCTTTACAACAAGAATCTATCTTTTGAACATAATTTTAAATGAGCTTAATTCTAGGCTACTTTGGAGCCATCCTAGCATGGAGTAGGGTAAGAGGCAGAGCATTATCTCAGGTGAGACTGGCCTTTTGACAAATTGTAAAAGTGTATTATTTTTGAAGCTGATCTTTGCCTCTTCTTTGAGTCTTTTAAATATTCTACAAAGTTCTCATATATTGTTTTCTGAGTCTGTGAAAATATCTGACATAATTCAACATTACATCCGAAACATGAATCAAGGAGAAAGGATAAAATCTCTTAACTTAGCCAGGCACAGTGGCTTATGCCTATAATCCCAGCATTTTGGGAGGCTGAGACAGGAGAATCACAAGTTCAAAGCCAGCCTCAGCAACAACAAGGTGTTAAGCAACTCAGTGAGACCCTGTCTCTACATAAAACACAAAATAGGGATGGGGATGTGGCTCAGTGGTCGAGTACTCCTGAGTTCAATCCCCAGTATCAACAAACAAACAAACAAACAAACAAAAAACCCCAAAAAACAAAAAAAAACTCCTAACTTCCTTTTTGAGAAAAAAGGTAGCAAAATGTTTCCATGTTCTATATCATCAACCTTTAATCAGTTTCTTCTTATTACCTTCCAGAACTACATTTACATTCCCATCTCAGTGTAAAGAATAACACAAGCTGGGCGCGGTGGCTCAAGACTGTAATCCCAGCACTTAGGGAGGCTGAGACAGGAGAATCATGAGTTCAAAGCCGGCCTCAGCAACGGGGAGGCGCTAAGCAACTAAACACAAAATAGGGCTGGGGATGTGGCTCAGTGGTCAAGTACTCCTGAGTTCAATCCCAGTACCAAAACAAACAAACAAACAAACAAACAAACAGAATAACACAAATGTTTTATATATTTTGATATATAAAACAAAACTGGTTACCTCTATTTAGTTACAAAACATCAAAAAATATAAATAGAACCCCAACTAAATTTGTTGTTTTTTTTATAAATCTGACAGAGACTCTCACTACAGATGATCTTAGTTTGAAGAACACCAGCTTGGTAAAGTGTTCTACTACACTTTACACTTTAAAAGACTTATATACTTGGAGGATATGAATAAATCTAATATACAATGAAGCCAGTAATAATTAGTATCATAGTTACACAAATGTTCATATATTAACTTACTTTTCACTTTTAAAATAAAATTTAGGGGGCTGGGATTGTGGCTCAGTGGTAGAGCGTTTGCCTCGCATGCGTGGGGCCCTGGGTTCGATCCTCAGCACCACATACAAAGCAATAAAATAAAGGCATTGTGTCCATCGACAACTAAGAAAAAATTAAAAAAAAAAAAATACTTTAAAAAAATAAAATAAAAAAATAAAATAAAATTTAGGATCCATAATGTAGGGTAACTATAGTCACAGGTCTGCATAAGTTAATGGCACTGACAAAAATCAAAGGATAGCTTTAAATTTCATATAAGTTTAGGAAGCAGTGTTAGTGTTCAGAAATAGGTTTATTATCTGACATATTAATGCATCTCACTTCCATAATAATGAAACATTTAAGTGGTTAAAGCAAAAAGATGTAGGCCAGGCTTTTAAAATGACAGTGTGGCCCTTTTATGTCAGATATAATATATAAAAGAGAGCACTTATTGGTTACCTTGCCTGTGTTAAACCTACGTAGCTTTTTTTCCCAAACACTTATTATATAACATTTAGACAAAGCTCTTGGAGAAACATATTTAGTTCTCAGTTGTGTACATATCTCTAGTCACATATTTCTAGGGTGTCAACTATATTGTAATTACCAAAAATAGCAACTGCTTATTTAAGCATAATTATAAAGCAATCATTTAAAAGACTAAAGCAAGATAGGAAAGAACCCTAATTCTTTTGAGACTTAGTTTCCCTAAGTAATAAAACCTAGTAGACATAAGAAATTGTCTTGATAAATAAGAACATATCAATGTTTTAAGAAATCCTGGTTTTTTAGCACATAGAGAATTGGTTTCTGGTATTATAACAGTACATTAAATTTTGACCTTAAAAAAAAACCTTTAATGACTTCAACTGACTGTGTTAATTATAGCAACTTAAATCATACATACAGATTTTTTTGAGCTCTATCTTCCACAAAACTGCAACTTAGATATTCTGCAACTTATTTTCATCTTACTTTTGTTCTCTCTTTTTTATCTTGGATTTTAAGGCAAAAATCTTACTTTACAAAATACTTTCTTATCCAGAAACTTTTTTATCAATATATCTTACTGAAATACATTTTCATGCCTATAACTTTTACATCTCCCTTTTTGTAGTTGCTAACTCTTAAATTTACATTCTGAAATAACTCTTATGAAATTTCTGAATTTTTTGCCATTCATTTTTAATAAGATAAAATACTTTGCTTTTCATAGTACTTTAATCAAAACACAACTGAAACTTTTTGTACTTTTTACATATATAATTACATCTGATAGAATTTTAACTCTTAGTTACCTTGCTTTTAGTTTAGGCCCTAAAACAAAGCAATCCTAAACTGTTTGCCCACTCATCAACAATTTATAAAAATGCATTTAATAGATCCAAATACATATGGTATCTTATGGAATTCAAGAAGACAAAGAGTACTTGAGTTTATATTTAGTGGTTGATGTTTTAGCATTTTAACTTTGCAAACTAAAGAGATGTCTCCTTTAACAACATTTATGAATGTTTATTCCATTTATGTTAAATCTAATTTACCATTTTTAACTGTTAGCTTTAGGTGAACCATGAAAACCAAAATATCAAACAAACTAAGTATTTTAAACCGCCTATTTCCTTCCAAAGAAAAATTCTGGAAGCAATGGATATTACATTGTAGACATTTTATAGAAATCAACACTTTTGATTGGCTGAGCACCTAGAAAAATGTTTGGATTGGTAATTTTAAAGGCATTTTTACTTTTTTTTAAAACCAATGTAAGTCACATGGACTGAAAGTTATTTGGAACCTTTCTTTCTTTTTTATAAGCACTCATTTATTCATAAGCCAATTTTGTTACCATGTAAATGACAGACACAAGCACATATGTAGACACAGCATATAATACACACGTGTGCACAAGTACACACAAACAGGAAACAAAGATCTTATAGCTTTTTATCAGATATTGTTCCCCACAGTAGGAAACAAAAGAGCTACAGATGTTTATTACACAGACTGTCAAATTTAACCCTTTAGAAATTAAATACAGCCTTTCACAGATGTCCTTTGAATGACAGCGAGCAATAGACTATAAAACAGAGAACACAAACCTCAGGAGGCTTGTACAGTTGTGGGTGGCTGAGGCAGAGTCTACCAATCACATTTGGGCACTAAGTTGATGGTTCAGGTGGCCTCTTGTTTATCCAAGAGGTAGAACCTTGTCAACCAGAACCACTGTTTATTTTCCTTTTGAGGATCTTCTAAAGGAGACAGTCTCTTTCCTTTTCCTGTATAACTTCAGACTTAACCTTTGAAGAATTGATCACTGAATAAAAATGGTAGAAAACAGAGAGCTAAAAAAATTTAAGTTAGACAAAACAAGACTAATGAGAACAAAAATATATTAATTTAGGTATGCAGGACCAAAGATGAATTCACCAGAAAATCCACAAGTTCATTTATTTATTTATTTTTTAAAAATAAACTGAACATAATTACTCTAGTAAAGAATCACATGGGGTATCTGTCAGAACCACAGTGCATTTTGGGATCAGATTGAATCAGTCTGGATATTTAAAGAATGCAGGAGCCCATGAGCTCTTCAGGAAAAGGCTCTCAAGAAAACTTGTACATAAGAGATTTTCCCATTTCTCTTCTCTATGCAATCATTTCCCATTTGGAAAGCAGAGAAAACCCTGGGGGAAGGGGGGGCATCTGCTGACATTCCCAGACTTGTCCCTGTGGTTTGGGGCTAACATTGTCCCCAAAGAAGAATATGGACCTCTTAAATGTCCTCTGGGACCAGATGTAGTCAGCCTTTCCAGGTTTTCTTCCCTCTTCTCCCCTATCCTCTAGAATTTAGGGAGGAACCTATTGAGAGAGCAGAATCCCAGAGTACAAGAAAAGATAAAACAGCCATTTATGTCCCACAGTGGCATTTATTTAGAAGTGACACTTTTCTCTCTAGTCTCCAACCAGTTTGGGCAATTGCTCACGCAGTTACATTCCAGATGCAAGCCTTGGAGGGCTAAATATCAAGCAGAAAGCTGAGGAGTAAGGAAAGCTGACATTTTGAGCATGAGAGGCAAAGGGCATTAAATAGGGCATCCTAACCCAGAGATGGAGGGTAAGTACTCCCTCCACGTTAGATGAATAGGAGGTCTCACAATGTTCTGTTGGTCTGGAGATAAAGATGAGAAGGTAAGAGGAAGAGAAAGGACTAAAAAGAATAATAGCCAATATTTACTGATAAATTTATGTCTGGAGGGCCTGTCTAATGCTGAAGGAGATGTATTGAAATCAGGTCTATCTGAGGCTTTAATTTCGTAGTGTCTCTTTTATTAATTAGTGGCACCCATGTTTGGTGTATATTTATTATTGTTATATCTTCTTGTTGGGTTGTTCCCTTTCATAGTATGAAGTGACCTTATTTGTGTCTTCTGATTAACTTTGGTTTTAAGTCTGCTTGGTCAGATATAAGAGTAGTTACTCCTGCTTTTTTGGGGTCTCCATTTGCATTTCCACCCTTTCCCTTTGGACCTGTGACTGTCTTTGCCTGTAAGGTGCATCTCTTGCAAACAACATATAGCTGGTATTGTTTTTAAATCCATTATGCCAGCTTATCTATTTTTATTGGAGAGTTGAGACCACTTACATTCCATGTTGTTACAGAGAGAAGTTTATTAATTCTTGCCACTTTGATTTATTTATAATGTTTAATTTGGTCTTCTTTCACATTTGCTTAGCTACTCTTCAAATGAGATTTATTCATCTGTGAGCTCTGGGTTTGTTTTTTATTTATTCTGTGTGAAGTTTTCTTGAAATAAGTTCTGTAGTGCTGGTTTAGTAGGCACGAATTCTTAGTTTCTGCTTATCTTGGAAGGTTTTTATTTCTTCTTCAAATTTGAAGGATAACTTTGCTGGATTTAGCAGTGTTGGTTGACAGTTATTTTCTATCAGGACTTGGAACACATCGTTCCAAGCCCTTCTGGCATATCAAGTTTGTGCTGAGAAATTGGAAGTGATTCTGATTGACTTGCCTCTAAATGCGACCTGACATTTTTCTCTCATTTTAAAATTTTATCTTTGTATTGTATGTTAGGAATTTATGTGTTATGGAGAGGTTCTTTTTTTATATTTATTTTTTAGTTGTAGGTGGACAGAATATCTTTATTTTATTCTTATGTGGTGCTGAGGATCGAACCCAGTGCCTCATGCATGCTAGGCAAGCATGCTACCACTGTGTCATAACCCCAGCCCCTGGAGAGGTTCTTTTTGATCTTGTCTCTTTGGGGTTCTGAATGCCTCCTGTATCTGGATGTCCATCTCATTCTGAATGTTTGGAAATCTTTGTAATTATTTCCCTGAAGGGATTATCCATTCCATTAGCCTGCATTTCACATCCTTCCTGAATTCTGATGATTCCTCAATTTGATCTCTTACTGTTGTACCAGATTTCTTAAATATTCTGATCATTGTTACTTTTTTTCCTTTAATGCTATCTGAATGTTCAAGGCTGTCCACTTTGTCTTCCAGCACTGAGATTCTCTGTCTTCAGCATGGCCTACTCTATCAGAGAGACTTTCAACTGAACATTTTGTTTGCTTTATTGTGTCTTTCATTTTCAAGGTGGGGGCTGGAGTTATATAAATCAATGAGTTCTAAAAGATGATAAAATATAGTTTATTAAGAGAAAATAAAATGTGCTAGGAAGGTAGAAAAGAGTTTACAATTTCAAAAAGTGACCAGAGATGCAGAAGAGATATAGTAGGTAACCCAGCCTTCCTTATGGAAGTACTAAGTCTGCAGACATCTCTGTCATATTGCCACTTCCACAAATCCTTCACACACTCAGACTTCCCAGGTCCTGTCACATTAGCCCTTTCTGGGCCTCAGTCCAGAACTGAGAGCAGGGTGAATTACACCCATCTGTGCCCCCTGTGTGTCTCCCCAGTCCTACCTTTCTGTTCTCCTCTCTCAAGCTGGGAACACTTCATCTTTGGGGAGGGGGCAGGTTTGGGGTGGAGTATGCCTGCTTCTTGAGCATTCTCCCAATTATGCATCTTTTGTTGCTCCTGAGTGTTAGGCTTTTGAAAACCAAAAAACATTTTAAAATGCATGTTCGTGGTTTTCTGCAGTGTCTCCTCATCCCCCAGGCGAGGATACTATATCAAGCTGACTGATGGAGAAAGGACACAGGATGGAAAGATAAAGGGAGGAGAGAAACACATCAAAAATACACCATTGAGGGGGTGCAGGCCTGGCTTCTGGGGCACCTGGTGGCGGGTGGCCATAAGAGCTTATGCCACATCTTTCTTCTTGTATGCAGTATGCAGCGACTGGACCAGAAGTCATCAGTAGTTGGTGGTGGGGTAGCTGTTTACCTGCTCCCCAGGGCAAGGCTGCAGCAGCAGCAGGATTTAGTGCAGCTGGGGAGGCAGGGGTGGCTGGCCTGAAGCCACCATTTGGGGCCTGCAATAACCCAGTTTGGAGACAGGAGAGAGCTGGAGGATGGTTGGTGGTGGGCTTGCTACTTTGCCTTTGCTTCCTCATGTGGCTTTAATGAGATATGGAAACCCTGGCAGCAACTCTGGGTTGGGGATCTGAGCTCCAGAGTCTAAGAGCTGGATTTCCTTCTGGGCCCAGCCACCAGCTGGGGAAGTGACCTTAAGCAAGTCACTGCATAATCTGTCTGTGCCTCAGTTTCCTCTTCTGCCTGTCGTTGTGTGTGGGGTTGAAAAGTGCTTTGTAAACTATGAAGTGTTGGTATACATAACAGATGAATATTGTAATGTTTTTTGAGTTGTTAGAAAATAATTACTTATCTGTGAGATTTTGAATCTGAGAACTTTTAGATTGGAGTTGGAGATCATCCAAGCTCCCAGATATTGTATTCAGAAAATTTGTGGGCACATGCATTGTAAGGAATGATGATCCACTGCTAGCAATTTTTCAAAGGGGCCTGTGACCCAGAAGAGTTAAGAATGATTCTCTTATGCCAAGAGGAGGAAACTGAGGCCTAGATGTCATTTGGGATCCTTCAGTACCAATTTGAAGCCCCTGTTTGAGTCCCTGGCATAGATGAGCTGTTTCTATGCATAATGGATATTTGGGGTAACAACACTTCCCTGCTGGCTTCTATTGTGAATCCTTTCCTTTCACCATGGGGTGCTGGAAGGATGGAAGCAGGTACAATTAGGAGGGTATATGTTCTGTAGTATCAAGAAGCATATTTAGGGGCTGGCCTAGCATGTGTGAGGCACTGAGTTTGTTTCTCAGTACCATAAATAAATAAATAGAATAATCTGTCCATCTACAACTAAAAATATTTTTTAAAATAAGAAGCATATTATTGAGTGATGCATGGATAACAGAAGACATCAGGGAAGAGATTTAAAAAATTCTTAGAGGTAAATGAAAACTCTGATACAACATATCAAAATCTCTGGGACACCATGAAGGCAGTGCTAAGAGAAAAGTTCTTTGCATTAAGCTCATTTATTAAAAGAAGAAAAAGTCAACACATAAATGACTTGACTCTGCATCTCAAAGCCCTAGAAAAAGAAGAACAAATCAACACTAAAAGAAGTAGAAGACAGGAAATAATTAAAATCAGGGCTGAAATCAATGAAATTGAAACAAAAGAAACAATTCAAAAACTTGACAAAACAAAAAGCTGGTTCTTTGAAAAAATAAATAAAATTGACAAACCCTTAGCCACCCTAACAAAAAGAAGGAGAGAGAAAACCCAAATTACTAAAATTCGTGATGAAAAAAATATCATGACAGACACTACTGAAACACAGAGATAATTAGAAACTATTTTGAAAATTTATACTCCAGTAAAATAGAAAACCCTGAAGACACTGACAAATTTCTAGAAGCATATGACCTACCCAAACTGAACCAAGAGGTCATACACAACTTAAACAGAACAATTTCAAGCAAGGAAATAGAAGATGCCATCAAGAGCCTGCCAACCAAGAAAAGCCCAGGACCAGATGGATTCTCAGCCAAATTCTATAAGACCTTCAAAGAAGAATTAATATCAATATTCCTCAAACTATTTCATGAAATAGAAAAGGAGGGAACCCTTCCAAACTCATTCTATGAAGCGAGTATCACTCTGATTCCAAAACCAGACAGAGACACATCAAACAAAATTTCAGACCAATATCCCTGATGAACATAGATGCAAAAATTCTCAATAAAATTTGGCAAATCACATACAAAAACATATCAAAAAAATAGTGCACCATGATCAAGTGGGGTTCTTCCAGGGATGCAAGGATTGTTCAACGTACGGAAATCAATTAACGCAATCCATCACATCAATAGACTTAAAGATAAGATTCAAATGATTTTATCAATCGATGCAGAGAAAGCATTTGACAAAATACAGCAGCACCCTTTTATGTTCAAAACACTAGAAAAACTAGGGATAGTAGGAACATACCTCAACTTTGTAAAAGCTATCTACGCTAAACCCAAGGCCAACATCATCCTAAATGGAGAAAAATTGGAAGCATTTCCTTTAAAAATGGGTACAATACAGGGATGCCCTCTTTCACCACTGCTATTCAACATAGTCCTTGAAACGCTAGCCTGAGCAACTAGACACACAAAAAAAATTAAAGGGATATGAATAGGAAAAGAAGAACTCAAACTATCATTATTTGCAGATGACATGATTCTATACTTAGAGGATCCATGAAAATCTACCAGAAAACTTCTAGAATTAATAAATGAATTCAGCAAAGTAGCGGGATATAAAATCAACACCCATAAATCAATTGCATTTGTATACATCAGTGATAAACCCTCTGAAGGAGAAATTAGGAAAACTATCTCATTCACAATATCCTCAAAAAAAATAAAATACTTGGGAATCAATTTAACAAAAGAGGTGAAAGACCTCTACAATGCAAACTATAAGACACTGAAGAAAGAAATTGAAGAAGACCTTAGAAGATGGAAAAATCTCCCATGCTCTTGGAGTGGCAGAGTCAATATTGTGAAAATGGCCATACTACCCAAAGCACTATATAGATTCAATGTGATTCCAATTAAAATCCCAATGTCATTCTTATAGAAATAAAAAAGGCAATCATGAAATTCATTTGAAAGAATAAGAGACCCAGAATAGCCAAAGCAATCCTTAGCAAGAAGAGTGAAGCAGGAGGCATCACAATACCAGACCTTAAATTATACTACAAACTATAGCAACAAAAACGGTATGTTACTGGCACCAAAATAGACATGTAGACCAATGGTATAGAATAGAAGACACAGAGACAAACTCACTTAAGTACAGTTATCTTACACTACACAAAGGAGCCAAACACATACACTGGAGAAAGATAGCCTCTTCAACAAATGGTGCTGGGAAAACTGGAAATCCATATGCAGCAAAATGAAACTAAACCCCTATCTCTCACCATGCACAAAATTCAACTCAAAGTGGATCAAGGACCTGGGAATCAGATCAGAGACCCAACGCCTAATAGAAGAAAAAACAGGCCCAAATCTTCATCGTGTCGGATTAGGACCTTACTTCCTTAACAAGACTCCTATAGCACAAGCAGTGAAATCAAGAATCAATAAATGGGATGGATTCAAACTAAAAAGCTTCTTCTCAGCAAAATAAATAATCAATGAAGTGAACAGAGAGCCGACATTCTGGGAACAAATCTTTGCCACATGCACATCTGATAGAGCACTAATCTCCAGGATATATATAGAACTCAAAAAACTTAACTCCAAAAAAACAAACAACCCAATCAATAAATGGGCCAAGGAGCTGAACAGAAACTTCACAGAAGAAGATATACAATCCATCAACAGACATATGAAAAAATGTTCAACATCTCTAGCAATCAGAGAAATGCAAATCAAAACTACCCTAAGATTTCATCTCACGCCAGTCAGAATGGCAATTATCAAGAATACAAACAACAATAAGTGTTGGTAAAGTTGTGGGGGGAAAGGCATGCTCATACATTGCTGTTGGGACTGCAAATTGGTACAACCAATCTGGAAAGCAGTATGGAGATTCCTTAGAAAACTTGGAATGGAATCACCATTTGACCCAGCTATTCCACTCCTCGGTCTATACCCAAAAGACTTAAAAACAGCATACTACAGTGACGCAGCCACTTCAATATTTATAGCAGCTCAATTCACAATAGCTAAACTGTGGAACCAACCTAGATGCCCTTCGATAGATGAATGGATAAAGAAATTGTGGTATATATACACAATGGAATATTACTCAGCAATAAAAGAGAATAAAATTATGGCATTTTCAGGTAAATGGATGGAGTTGGAGAATATCATGCTAAGCAAAGTAAGCCAATCCCAAAAAACCAAATGCTGAATGTTCTCTCTGATAAGTAGATGATGATCCACAGTGTGGGGGAGGACACAGGAAGAATGGAGGAATTTTGGTCACAGAGGTGGGATGGGGGAGGGGGCATGGGGACAGTAAAGATGGTGGAATAAGATGGACATCATAGCCCTAGCTTCATGTTTGACTCCATATATGATGTGATTCTACATCATGTACAACCAGAGAAATGAAAAGTTGTGCTCCATCTGTGTACAATGAGTCAAAATGCATGCTGCTGTCATGTACCTAAGTAGAATAAATAAATAAATAAATAAATAAATAAATAAATAAAAAGAATTTAACTAAAAAAAAGAAGCATATTAGCATATTTAATCTTTGGCTCAGCAGTTCTTTTTTTTTTCTTTCCTGCTCTTTATACTGGTGATTTTATACTACTACCTTTCTTTCATTGACCATTTTCCATGACCGTTTGGCCATGTGTCACTTGCTCTTATTTTATGTCCCTAGTTTATATAGTTGGTAGTGAATAGGCTTATTTGTAAATGGTGTTGCTGTGCCTGCTAATTAATGGTGCATGTGGATTTTTAGCAAGTGGGCTCACTGGAATGGACTCAATCAGGCACGGAATTCCTGAAGATATTTTGGGATTTTTTTTCATTGTTCGAAGGCTAACATGCTCTGAAAAGTGTTGTTAAAACTCCTGCTAAACCTCAAAAATCAGATTTGGAAGTGATTTAAAACTTTTTCCTGGCCTACCATGTATTCTAATTGCTTGTAAGTGTGAAAATGAGATGGCCAAAATGCCATTTTTTGTTTCTTTGTTAATTGTCAGCTGCTTTTATCAAATTCCAGACCATTATCCAGCAAATACTAAAAGTGTTTGAACAGTTGGATTTCAAACATTTTAATTTTGTAGAGTGGTGCTTACCAAGTGGTACAGCTCTAAGCAAATGAACATCGACACTTTTAAGTATAGTTTGTCTGATTAGATGTTAGCTAATTCTGCTGTTTCATTCAAAGTTCTGAAAAAAAAAAAATCAACTGACTATTCTCTTTACCTAAAGGGCAGAGATAAATGATTCACTTCCAGAAAAAAATGACTTTTTTTGGAGAAAATTGTGTTGGTCTTTAGCTCTTTTGTAATTAAATCTGGATGTACCTCAAAAAAATCTTCAGACTGTGGTGATAAAAGGCTTTCCAAAGGAGGAAAAAACCAACTGGAACTCAAAGCTTGAAATTCTGTGACAAAACATGAGCTGTCCAGGATTAGAGATTAAGAAGTTTTGCTACAGTGTCCTTCAATCATTGAAGCGGATAACTTGTAGTAGCTATAGTCATGGACTCCAGAATTTCAAGAATGGTATCTGCAACCCAGAAGAGCTTGTCAGGATGTGGCAGGAACTCTGGAGGTAGTTTTGTTTGTTTGTTGGTTTGGGTTTGGTTTTAATTTTGGGACTGTTGAACTTGCTGTGAGAAAAGAGATAACAACTGAGCAAGCACTTCCACCCACACTGTTACTGAGAATTAGAAGACCTGAGTTTCTCTTCAGACCTTCAGTGCAAACAGACAACACTCCATCCGAAGAGAATTATGTCCTGTGCCTCCTGATTGCTGAGTGTTCACCTGGCCCTTCTGACCACCTGCTTTCTGCTCATCCATCAGCCTACAGACCTGGTACCTGGACTTTTGCTCATAGTGATTCCCACCCCCTTACTACTGTAGAAGGCATCATTTCAGTGGACACTGTGACCCAAGAGGCATTCAGCCATCCTGATGTGGCCTTTACCTCCACTGCTTTCCTCTTGTACCCAGATTCAGCACAGCCCTTTATAGTGTAACCCGAGTCCTCAAGCCAAATGGCTGAAGCTATTTTATCACAAAGGCCCAGTTTGTTCCATGAGTGTGCATTTCATTTCTTCAGTTAAAGCCTTCAGACACACACAATAAACTTGGACCAAGGGATTTATAATTGTCAACACTGTCTGAAGAAAGAAAACATCTCTTTGAGAACAGCATCAGGCCATACCCCCACAGTCTCAAATGATTGAAGTTCATGAACTATCTTGATGGGATTCCATCAAGGTCACTGGACCCTCTTCTTTTTCTACTTCGATTCTGTAGTAGCCTACTAAATGAGAAAGCAGATACTCTGATCCATTGGGATCAAAAGAAGGCACAGTGAATTCCTCATAGCATTTTCTTTGGGGTTATTTAGGAGCCAAAACTCTTCACAAAACATAAAAAAATATTCTACCAAGGAATCCCTTTACCTAATGGCATCTCACAAGACTACAAGTCAGACTCAAGAAAAGGCCTCTTGATACATCAAGATAGCACCTATATGAGTCTCACAAAGTTTCCAAGGCTGATCTCAAACTTGCTCTCATCCTGCCTTAGCCTCTCAAATCACTATGATTACAGCATTTTGTGAACAGCTTATTTTTACATCACTGGTTTTCCAAAGGCTTTGTGGCCATGAAGTCCTTTGAATGAAAATATGTGGAAGTCCAGAGTAAAAGTGAAGCTACTCTAAATGAAACAGGAGTGGGGATCTGCAGGCTGCCATAACCATCATCTTTTACCACCATGGTGGCACCAAAAGACACTTCCTTGTAATGTGTAGAACTCTTCAGAACAAAGTTTAAAAACCAATGCTGTAGACAACATGTTTGACCTGAGTGGCATTCTAATACTTTGTGTACCTGCACTCAATATTGTCCATATTCAGTTGATGTGAACATTCTTATAAATACTTACTGCAGATTTTGGAATATGCAAGAAATGACAAAGTGTAAGAAATGCCTTTAGCCAGGCGCGGTGGAGTACGCCTGTAATCCCTGAACTTTGGGAGGCTAAGACAGGAGAATCGCAAGTTCAAAGCCAGCCTCAGCAATGGCGAGGTGCTAAGCAACTCAGTGAGACCCTGTCTCTACATAACACACAAAATAGGGCTGGGGATGGGGATGTGTCTCAGTGGTCGAGTACCCCTGAGTTCAATCCCTGGTACCAAAAAAAAAAAAAAAAGAAATGCCTTTGCCCCGCAATGATCATATGGGCTGAAAGTAGTGTCAAATGAACTTTTTTTAATAGCCTTCCACCCCAGATGGACTTTTAGTCACTCCTGGAATTAGATAGACCCAGAGAGCAATTAATATGCACCCTACACTGACAAATCCCATTTACCAACCTTCATAAACACCAGATGTACTACTGGTACTTGAAGTACATGACTGAAGTTTTGGACCTTTCTCAGATATATGAATGGTCTGCAGACTGATACTGTAACTGATGCCTCATTGAAGCCATCTTAGACCAACTTGTACATTTGACCAGTTGTCATTAACCATGGTACTCTACTTCATATGCAAGGGATATCCATTAACTAGAAAAGCAGAATCCAAACACTGGCAACATTTCCCAAAGGGGCTCAGTACCTAGTTATCATTCATACTTACAAACTACAAATCACTATATGACTTAATCAGTGGTAGTGAATACTGCTCCTTGGTTTATATTCAGTTTAACTGTTGTTTCCAGGACAAGTAAACTAATAGTCTTTTTAAAAATGTTGGTTTTTTTTAAGTTTTTCCATCACTAGCACATCTGCTTATTCTCCAAAATTAGTATGAGTTAGTATGAGTACCTGTCTCTAACTATTGTGACAGCTAATCTTCAAGACACAATCTTTGGACATCCCTTATCATATGTGTGATATTAAATGTAGCCATTTAGAATATTTTTCTTTTAGCCAGTGCGAGATATTCTTGTAATATGATTCTTTTGATGCCTGGTACCTTCAAGTGCATATGGTATGGGTAGTTGGACATAGGTCCTTTGATCAGGTCATGGTAGCTGACTCACTGAGCATATCAAGTAACATATTGTCTACCTTTGTATCAGACTGATTTGAAAAAAAATAAAACTACAAAGACAACAGCTAAGGATTTTAATACTCAAACTTTTGTCCTTATGGATGTCTTAATCATATCTGTCTCAATACTGCTTTTTTACACTGATTAAGAGTAGCTGACTTCATTCCTTTCTGTGACATACTCTTAGGCATTAGGACAACTTATTTCTGTAAGAAAGATCTAATTCTTTTTTTTTTTTTTTTTTTTTTGGTATTGGAGATTGAACTCAGGGGCACTTAACCACTGAGCCACACCACTACCCCTATTTTGTGTTTTATGTAGAGACAGGGTCTCACTGAGTTGCTTAGTGCCTCACCATTGCTGAGGCTGGCTTTGAACTTGCAATTCTCCTGTCTCAGCCTCCCTAAGTACCAGGATTACAGGATTGTGCCACTGCACCCAGCTTGGAAGGATCTAATTCTTGAACTCCCATACCATATCATATCAAATGAAGAGACTTCATTTTGTGTCCTGAGAAAAATCTCATGCTTTACTGTATAGTCAGTTTAAGGGCCCACTATCCTCAGCCACTTTAACAAATGTACAGGTTCACTGCTGGAAATGTTTTCTTTGTATCTTTGTTTCTTATCCTCTAGACTAATCCCAATTACATGATTTATTCTACAAATCACCAAACAAGACTTAATCCTATTGCTGTAGACTGCTCACCCTCAGCACATTAAAATCTGGATGAATATTCTGCTTATATGTACAAATTTTATTTGTGAAAAATAAAACCTTCAAATTTACTTTTCTACTATTTACAAACTGTCAGTTCTTTTTAATTTTTTCCTCTGCTTTTCCTGTACCTTACAGAAAAAGACATTGATCTATACTGCCCGTTATTCCTGAGGATCCTCTCCTATTCAGTCAAAATGAGTATTCCTGAGGATCCTCTCCTATTCAGTCAAAATGGGGTTTAAGGAGGTCACGATGGTGCACATCTGTAATCCCAGCACTTAGGGAGGCTGAGACAGGAGAATTACGAGTTCAAAGCCAGCCTCAGCAATGGCGAGGTACTAAGCAACTCAGTGAGACCTTGTCTCTAAACAAAACACAAGATAGGGCTGGGGATGTGTCTCAGTGGTTGAGTACCCCTGAGTTCAATCCCCAGTACCAAAAAAAAAAAATGAGGGGTTTAAGATGAGGGTGATCATCTGTTCAAGAGTCTAATGTATGTGTTTAAGAAATGGTAATTAGAAAAGCAAAAAGCCCAAAGCTTAAACACAGGAGCTTGTCTACATCTCCATGCCTCAAATCTCATCTAAATATTTCAACAGTACCACGCAATCAGTCTGAGGCCTTGACTTGCTTGTAAGAAGATGATTCTCAAATATGAGCTCAGTTACAGAAGATGAAGACTTGATTACCAAGGAAAGGAAGGCCAACTTCGGCAAATCTGGCTCTACCAACTCTGCTGCTCCCAGATGTAGTATAGACTGATAAACACACCCTCAGTTCAGGAGTGGATACGGCCTTCTGAGCTGACTGTTCTTGGGCAAAGGAAAATGAGAGCTACTATAACTGACCAGCCATCTAAGATCAGAAAAGAGTATTAGGAGTATTTTAGTCGGCTTTTTCACTGCTGTGATTAAAGGACCCAACCAGAACAATTGTAGAGGAGGAAAGATTTACTTGAAGGCTCACAGTTTCAGAGGTCTTAGTCAATAGAAGACTGGCTCCATTCTTCAGGGCTTGAGGTGAAACTGAACATCATAAGGGAAGAGTACGGCAGAGGAAAGCTGCTCACATGGTGATCAGAGAGAGAGAGAGAGAGAGAGGAGAGAGAGGAGAGGGAGGGGGGGACAGAGAGAGAGAGAGAGAGATTCCACTCTCCAGATACAAAATATGTACCCCCAAACCACGCCCCCAATGAACTGCCTCCTCCAGCCACATCCCACCTGCCTCCAGTTACCACTCAGTTAATCCCATCGGGGATTAATTCACTAATTAGGTGAGGGCTGTAATCCAGTCATTTCTCTTTCAATCTTTCTTGCATTGTCTCACATATGAGCTTTTGGGGGACACTTTATATTCCAAACCATAACACAGAGTAAGCCCTATGGAATAATTCTGCAGCATCCAGGGCAAAAACTAATTTATAGAGCTTCACTTATTAATCTGCCAGATTATATCCTATCTATTGGTATAACTGGCCCTGTTGAAGTTACTCTGTTGATTTACCTGTCTCAGCTCTTACCTCATACCTTTTTTAACATGTTGCTGCAATCAGACTGACTTACTTTGAGAAGACAACAGCCAATTTCAGCATATCTTGTGCCCAATTCCCTCAAGGATTTCTGAGTGGAAGCCACCCACATCTCACCCTAAAAGGGCCTCATGTTCACAAGAGGAAAGGATCATGCTGCACACTCCTAGTGGTGAGTAAGCTACATTGGATCATTTTGGGCACCTGGGACCTCTTCTGCCAGATCTGGAAGGGAAAATACAGCAGAAAATAAAACAAATCCATTTCTCTCTTCTGCAGGAGAAGTACTGGTCTGGTTCACCAGTACTCACAGGAATGTACCAGTTCAACTTGGCAAAGACTTAAAGGAACATAAGAAAAGTTTTCCACTGAACTTAATAATTTACCACTGACTCAAATAGCCTTGTGGAACTATTTGCCAGTAGGAACCCAGAGGTCCTGCTTCATGTCACCATTGATAGTGGTATCTCAGACTCAGCTGAATTTGCTTGCATTGAAACTCAGGTATCATCCAAAGTATGCTATTGGACATGATCACTATTCCATTCAAATGAATTATAGGCTTCCTGAGAACAGAAAAAACATCCTGCATGGTTATTTTTAAAACAATATTATTACAAGTGAAGAAACAATGCCAGCTTCCAACTTCATGAGCAGAGATTAAGTTTTTTCAGTATCTGGTCATATCCTGAACATCATTTGTTTTTGATTGTCCAGCATCCATTCCATCTCATCGTAACAATTTCATATTTTTTGGTACCTATTTGCAGTCCATGTGACTTGGATAGCGTGAGCCAGCCTTGGGCTTCATGGGTATACATGTAATTCAGACCTCATCAATCAGCAAAATCCATCTCCTTGATCATAGCTATTGGTTCCGGAATGGTTGTATGGCTCAAGTTGGTCCAGTGTTAACTCTAGGAGTTTCCCTGAATTGTGAAGAAATTTTCTTTACTGAGGTGCTTTAGCTTTGTAGAATGAAAAAGTCAAACCAATAAGGCCTACCATGTTGAATGAGCCACTCTAAGAATGAAGCCAGTGCAGAGGAAAGCAGAGCAAAAGGATGAAGAGACCGGAGTCCTGATGACAGCATTTGTGCACCTGGATTCAACTGTGCCTGAAGCTAATATATCCCTTGGACTTTCTAGTTATATGAACCAATAAATACACTTTTTTGCTTATATAAAAAACAATCATCAAGCATTTGACCACTCCAAGAGAACCACATGTTACCATCATGATAAAGCAACCTGTTTCACATCGCAGAGTCTAGGACATATTTTTGCCCTGGAAAACCACATAACCCCTGAGACTATTTGAACTCTGTAGTGAAAACTGTGCATAGTTGCCCATCTAATCTGAAAGGCTGAGCTTCTATTTTAAAGTAATAGTGAATACTATAAATATTCCCTCAAACCCAGCATTTGCACCAAATATGCCAGTCTCTGATCTGCCACTGATACAAGTGTCAGATGGTCTCCCATTCTGTGGTACCACTATGCCTCTAGGAATGGGTATAGTCAGCCCTAGCAGGCGTGTGGCTGCTCTATTCCAGGCTTACTGTCCTTTGTAAGATGAAGTATTAAGTCTCCCACTTTCTAGTCCTTCTGGTCTACCTGCCAAGCATTACTTGCAGAGTGTGTGGCTAGATGTCAACTCTTAAGGCAGATAGTCAAGATCACCTTTCAGGAGAAGAGAATTTATACTGATAGCCAGGGGCTTGCATCCCATTTCCAGCATAAATATATTGCTGGTTGCAAATCCCTTCTTCATGTGCATGAGTGAATATGCAATCAGTGGGCTTCAGGGCAAAGCAATTTCTTAAAGTGAGTTTTGTGCAAAAGTAATAGACATCATGTGAAAATAGGATTTTGTAATCAAATATATCTAGCAGACCAACTTTTCAGTCTTTAATATACAACTGTACATTGTAAATGTCCAAGATACGGGTATTTGCAATAGGTAGTATTAACTAAATTCACTTGGTCACCAAATTCGTTGACACAGTTCCTAAGGCTGTTGCCAGGTGGAACACTTTGAGAAATGCTACGGCAGCTCACACCTCTCTTTTACAGTTACCTTGTTCTGTGGTTCTGACCACTGTGGTTTGGAGATACAAAAGATCTTAGCTTATTGAAGCTATGTGACCAAGAAGCAGCAACTTGTATCACTACTGGAGCAGCAACTCATCGTTCCTGTGAATCTTTACATACTAAGACATCAATGGCTGAATTATTGCCACTGCTCATTTCAGAGCTGAATTTTTCTGAGTTCATTAATTTGTCTAAGGTCTAAGTTGTTTCTCTTATTTATACTTTCTTTTTTTTGAAACCAAAACTTCAGTATTCTAAAAGATAGCAGGGCCGTGTGCTGTGGTGCGCACCTGTAATCTCAATGACTTGGGAAGCAGAGGCAGGAAGATTGCAAGTTCAAGGCTAGCCTCAGCAACTTAGCAAAACTCTGTCTCAAAATTAAAGATAAAAAGGGCTGCGGATGTAGCACAGTGATAAAGCACCCCCAGATTCAATTCCAGTACAAGAAAAAGATGTTGGGTATCATATGAGGCACCTCAGCACGTTTTCAGGTAAAAAACTAGTCATCGATTCATTATTAAATCAATCCATCCACCTATACTCAGTACTCAGTATTATGTTCTGGCCCCTAGGGAACACATGAAGTTGAGTGAGGCAAAGTTCCTACCCCTTCAATATCTTCAATACCCCTTACTCGATGCCTTCAGCCATTTATGTTCTAAGAAAAAGGAAAGGCTACGGTAATTCATTTGTAAAGGGACCCATCAGGAGTTGAACGAAGTAAGCCTCTCCCTCGGTTTTGGAGCTGTGAGGTGAGAAACTGTACCAAGGCAGCAGGATAAGGAAGGAAATTCATGACTTCACTTTTGCTTAATTTCAGTGAACTTCTTGGAAAAAGTGGCATTTCAAAAGATCTCAAATAAGGACATTGAACCAATTTCAAGACAAACTGTTTACTAATGATTCAGGCTTGGAACAAAAGAATAGTGGATGAAAAGAGGCAACCTTCTCCTATAGCTTAGAAGCAGTAACCCTGGATGTCCTAAACCTCTTTGTTCACTGTTAAAGACAGCATCTCCTATATTAATTCCCACCATTGGGAACTGTCAAGCCAGTGTTTCATTATAATCTTGGCCCTGAGACAGCATAGTTCATCCAAAGATGATGGGGTTTTATGAACAAAAATTAGGCCTTGAACCAAGTTTGTAATAAATCATAAGCTTCATTACATAGGTGAGGAAAAGCAGACAGGCTTTTGCATGACAGGTTTGCCATGGAGCAAGAAGGCTGGCTCTGTGCAGCCTTTTCAGAATGACTGCACTTAAATGTTGACTGCCTCACATGGTGACTTTCTTTGGGGGAAATCATGTGGAAGGAGGCCAATAAAAGACAAAGGATAAAAAGACACAATTAGGGGTAGATATTTCTTCCATCCACTACTCCATCAAATCATTTAGACTCCCCAGAGAAATGTTAGCATGATACAATGCTTAATAAACACAAAAGGAAAGGACAAAATTACATTTCCATTCAAACCTAAGTAAGACCTACATGAAATATTGGAGAGTTTTTCCTCTTACACAAAATGAACAAAAAGCCTATAAATAATGTTAGGATGTGACCTCATTGTGATTAAAAATGTTTGTATTGTTGTATGTAAAATGTCAGGTAAGCCATTCACAACTAGTGTGAGCAACAGGAAGCACAAACACAGGAGAGAAGAGGAAATGCAAATGCAGTGGTAATAATAGACTTGGATTAACACTATTTCAGTGCTTTCAAAGGAGCTCAGCGAACTTCACATTCAACAGATTCAATGCGTGCTTTTGCCAAGGACGCAAACACAGCCCATCCATCTGCAGGCTTGCAGTTCCCTAAGGAACATCTCTGAGATTTGCCCTTTCCCTTGGTCCTTCATGCAGAAATCTGTCTTATCTTCACCTGCTAATACTATGGCCACCATCATGTGGCCAGCAGGCTTGGTGAGGCTGCGCTGTATACTGTGACTCTGTTAGGTGCCACCTTATTTGATTTTGCCACATTCATGCACTCATGTTTTTCTCCATCTGTAACTGAGCACACAACAGATAATTAATAAGATGACCCTTGCTGAGCTCAAACAAGAAACTTCAGACTTATGGTGCTTTGTTTGGTAACCTGCTGAAACAGACAGGCCCAAAGGTGCCTGCAGGATTCTTTTAAATGGTTTGGAATTTTTTGCTTGGGCTGAGAAGGAGAGGTGGTGCCTAGAATTGGAAACTTAAAGGTCAGGAGCCAGGATATGTGTGGTTGCACCTCTCTGGTTCCATGGACAATGTTTGAGCCATTCTAAGAAAGAAATGCTGGTCAAGTTGTTTTTATAAAGTGACTTGCAACGACTAGGATGGAGGGTCTAAATGAGATGCCCAGACAATGTTGCTTAGTTCCTCTACCCACCCCTCCACAGGTGACAGTATATTGCAAAACCTGGGTGGGGTCATTTTCCCTACTACTGCAAAAAACTCAGCTTCTGTCTGGCCCCATGAAGCCTGGCAACTTTGAGAACAGAAACCTGTGATGGAGCAACCCAGGCTAGCCAGGAATTCAGTATGGATTAATGAGTGGGCCATAAAATACTCTAAGGAGAATGAATGAAAAACATTGAAAAGACTGAGTCTGGTAAGAGTTTGAGATAGAAAGTGCTCTCTGTGTGCTCTGCTTCTTCTGTGGGCACAGACAGCTGACACTTTCCAACCCTGGCACACAACTATGTGACTGCTCCTAGCCAGTGAAATATGGGTGAAAGTGTTGAGTGCCACTTTCAGGCCTAGCTCCTAAAGCCTGCCATGGTATCCATACCCTCTCTCTTTATTCATCAGCAGCCTAGAGGCAGAGGACCCAGAGAAAGGAAATGAAAACCCTGTGTGTTCCACCACGGAGATCTAGGCCTAATACAGTGCTTCCATACTGACTACTACAGAGCTGAAGCTGAGAAGTCACTATGGAGAAAGAGAGTGGCCAAGGTCATCTACTTCCTTCTTAGTTTTCCTCTGAAGTTTCCGGGAGTGCAAATAAGTATAAATACATATCACCACAGACAGGGGCTCATGGCCTCATTGACTTCTTTTGAATTTAGATTTCTTCTTAATTTCCCAAATGGACAAAGTTGTCTTCCTCTCTACAATATATTCATGTTTACTTTAATATAAAATAATATGTGTAAAAATTTAACCTCAAAGTTAATTTGACTTTTATCCTGAGTCTGGGCATCTCCAAACAATAGCCATGTTAAAATTTGGCTCCAACTAGACATGGTGGCGCACGACTATAATCTCTGCTACTTGGGAGGTTGAGGCAGCAGAACCATAAATTTGAGGCCAGCCATAACAACTTAGCAAGAATTTGTCCCAAAAGGAAAAATAAATAGAGCTGGGAATGTGGCTCAGTGCTAGAGTCTCCAGGTTCAAACCCCAATATGCAAACAACAACAAAATCCCCACATTCAAAAATAAAAACAACCTTGAGCCGGGCGCGGTGGCTCAAGCCTGTAATCCCAGCACTTAGGGAGGCGGAGACAGGAGAATCGCGAGTTCAAAGCCAGCCTCAGCAATGGCGAGGTGCTAAGCAAATCAGTGAGACCCTGTCTCTACATAAAACACAAAATAGGGCTGGGGATGTGGCTCAGTGGTCGAGTACCCCTGAGTTCAGTCCCCAGCACCAAAAACAAAACAAAACAAAACAAAACAAAACAACCTTGAGGTTTTTTGTTATGCTGAGGTCATTTAAAATGTTTAATAACTTGGTTTCACTAAAAATAAAAAGCATCTTAAGGAAAATTTTTGGAGACTTATTGAAACCATGTCCTCCTCTGGGACAAGGCAGATGAGGTGTGAAGAGGGATGGTGTCTTTTTCCTGCCCTATATTTAGATGTCAGTGAGTTTTCATAGAACTCTGACAACGGTCACACTGTCCAAGAAGGTGAGATCATGCTAGAGTCACACTTTGGACGCTGAAGCATCACCAGGTCAGCACTTGATCTCTTCACAGGACTCCAACAAGACTACCTTAGGCCTGAACCTCCTCTCCAAACTGAAAATTTCCCTTTCTTTTTCTTTTCTCAGGGTTCTGATTTGCGATCTTTCATAATGCATAGATTAAATTTTCTATATTGGAAGCGCTTAGAACCAGCCAGCAGTGTTCTGGATTTGGGGTGTGTGTGCACATGTCTGTGTGTGCGCATGTGCACGCATGAGTTTCGGATTGTGGAATATTTGCATTTACATAATGAGACCCAGGTTTAAACATGAAGTTCAATATGGTTTGTATACACCTTGTACACAGAACCTTAAAGTAATTTTACAATATATTTACATGTGCCTGTGTTTTGACTACAACTTATCACATAAGGTCAGGTGTAGAATTTTCTATTTGTAGTATCATTTAGTGCTCACCAAGTTTTGGATTTTGGATCATTTTGAATTTGGGATTTTTAGATTAGGAATACTCAACCTGGATCTAGGTGAATCACGGAGACCATCACTCTCAGAGGCAGAGCCAGAGAGCAGAGCTGGCACCATAAGCCAAGGAGTAGACATAAAAAAGGAGTCACTTTGTCTTGCTGTTTTAATTTTACCTTGTGATTTTCACCATAGGCTTAGTGACCAGTTAGGTCAACTTGTAAAGCCTTCAGTAAAGTTTTTGGGTTTTTTTGCTTTTTAGTACTGGGGATTGAACTCAGGGGTACTTGACCACTGAGCCCCATCCCCAGCCCTATTTTGTGCTTTTTTTTATGTAGAGACAAGGTCTCATTGAGTTGCTTAGCACCTCACCATTGCTGAGGCTGGCTTTGAACTCGCGATTCTCCTGTCTCAGCCTCCCAAAGTGCGGAAATTACAGGCGTGCGCCACCACGCTCGGCTTCAGTAAAGTTTTTGACACCCAAAAGAACTGAAAATAAGAATTCCAAGAGATGCGTGTGCACCTGTGTTCACAGCAGCATTATTCATGATAACCAAAAGGTTGATTCAGCTGGGCACAAAGGTACATTCCTGTAATCCCAGAGACTTGGGAAGCTGAGGTAGGAGGATTGCAAATTCAAGGCCAGCCTGGCAATTTAGCAAGACTCTGTCTCAAAAGAAGAGATAAAGGAGCTGGGCACAGTGGCTCATGCTTGTATTCCCAGCACTTTGGGAGGCTGAGACAGGAGAATCGTGGGTTCAAAGCCAGCCTCAGCAACAGCGAGGCACTAAGCAACTTAGTGAGACCCTGTCTCTACATAAAACACAAAAATAGGGCTGGGGATGTGGCTCAGTGGTTGAGCACCCCTGAGTTCAATCCCTGGTACCAAAAAAAAAAAAAAAAAAAGAAGAAGAAGAAGAAGAAGAGAGATAAAGGGCAGGGGTTGTGGCTCAGTGGTAGAGCGTTTGCCCCTCACATGGGGGGCACTGGGTTTGATCCTCAGCACCACATAAAATGAATAAATGAAGGTATTGTGTCCACCTACAGCTAAAAAAAATGTTTAAAAAAAAGGAGATAAAAAGGGCTGGGGATATAACACAGTAGTACAGCACTTGCCTAGTATGCATAAGACAATCTCCAGTACTGCAATAAATAAAGAAGGTGGAAACAACCCGATGGATGAATAATAAACAAAACGTAGCATAATAAATGTGATGGAATATTATTCAGGTTAAAAAGGAAGGATGTTCTAACATGCTACAAGTTAGATGAATCTTGAGAATATTACATTAGCAAAATAATTCACTTTTGAAAAGACAAATAGCATATAATTCTTACATAAGTTTGTTAGCTTACAATTATTGTACGTACCTGAGATGATTGACCTACTTATAAAGATTAATTTTGGCTCACAGTTTTGGAGATTTCAGTCCATGATCAACTAGCTCTGTTGTTCTGGGACTGGGGTAATGCAAAAGAGAGGACTGGGTCCCACAATCCTCCTCAAGAACACACCCCCAATTATCTAAGACCTCCCACTAGGCTCCACCTCTTCACATTTCTACTGTCTCCCAATAGTGCCACACTGGGTAACAAACTTCTAATCTGTGGGCCTTTGGGAACATTAAGATCCACACTCTAGCTGTGAGGTAATGTAGAGCAGTGAAGCTCATAGAAACTGTAGAGTCCAGGGGCTGAGTAGAGTGGAGAACAGGGAGTTAGTTATCATGTGATGGATGCAGAATGTCAGTTTGGGAAGATGAAAATGTTCAGGAGACCAATAGTGGAGATGGTAGCACCACGATGTGAATGTACTCAATGCCACTACAATGTTCACTGGAAAATGGCAAGGATGGTCAATTTGAAGCCGGGCGTGGTGGTGCACACCTGTAATCCCAGCGGCTCAGGAGGCTGAGACATGAGGTGGTGAGTTCAAAGCCAGCCTCAGCAACAGTGAGGTACTAAGCAACTCAGTCAGACCCTGTTTCTAAATAAAATACAAAATAGGACTGAGGCTGTGGTTTAGTGGTCAAGTGCTCCTGAGTTCAATCCCCAGTACAAAAAAAAAAAAAAAAAAAAAGGTGGTCAATTTGATGTTATGTGCCTTTTACTACACTTTTGTTTTCAGCATTAGGAATTAAACCCAGGATGCTCTATCACTGAGCTACATCCCCACCCTTTTTGTTTTTTATTTTGAGACTGGGTCCCCCTAAATTGCTGAGGCTAGCCTTGAACTTGTGATCCTCCTGCCTCAGCCTCCTGAGTCATTTAGATGACTAGTGTGCTTCCCAGCACCTGGCTACAATTTTTAAAAAGTTGTTGAAAAAGTCAGACGCAGTGGCACATGCCTATAATCCCAGTTACTCGGGAGTCTGAAGCAGGAGGATCTGAAGTGCAAGGCCAGCTTCAGCAATTTAGTGAGATCCTTTCTCAAAATAACAAAGGGCTGGGGATGTAGCTCAGGGGTAGTGTGCTTGCCTAGCATATATGATGCCCTGTGTTCAATTCCCAGCAACTAAAAAAAAAAATGTAGAAGCACAACATTAAAAGAATGTGTTGGAATGGGTGCCATGGTTCTCTAACCCCACTCCTACCCCCCAGATATGCCTCTGCAGTTGGAGTAATTCATTAACTTAGGTATTTTGCTTGCTCATAAGCACACATTTAGTAATTTATTTTGCTGCTTTGAGCTCCGAAGCAAAATAATAAAATGGTGATTTCCTCCTTTATCTTCAAAGAAATAAGCCAGGCTTTTGCATTCTTAATTTCTCTCTCCATCCCTTTCTCCCTTCCTTCCCTCCTCCCTTCCTTCCTTCCTTCCTTCCTTCCTTCCTTCCTTATCCTGGGGATTAAACCCAGGAGTGCTTTACCACTAAGTTACATCCCCAGCCCTTTTTATTTTTTTTATTTTTATTTTTTTAAATTTTTTTGGTACTGGGGATTGAACTCAGGGGTACTCGACCACTGAGCCATATCCCCAGCCCTATTTTGTGTTTTATGTAGAAACAGGGTCTCACTGAGTTGCTTAGCACCTCGCCATTGCTGAGGCTGGCTTTGAACTCGCGATTCTCCTTGTCTCAGCCTCCCTTTTTCTTTTTTATTTTGGGTCAAGGTCTCACTAAATTCCATGGGCTGACCTTGAACTTGTGATCTCTGGCCTCAGCTCCCGAGTCACTGGGATTACAAGGCATGAACAAGTTAATTTTTCTGCTCCCTTGTCCCATGGAGAATGACCCACTTTCCTGTGTTTTAAAGGCTGCCAAGAAGATCAGCACCCACCCAAGTCTTTATTTGGGTGTTCATGACCCAGTTTGAGAGGATCAGGTATTTCCCCAATGGGGAGGGGCTGGAGCAGAGAGGTGGAACTAGGAATTTGAGATCGCAAACCTAGGCTTGAAGGGCTGGGAGGGATTGTAGCCCCAGTGCTAGGATTTTGTGGGCCTCCAGTGGGAAGCTTCCCATGGGGAAACCTGGAAAAAGGAGGACCCCCTGATCACAGCAAAGGTTTTCAAGGCAGAAGCTGTAGTCGGCAGGGAGGTACCCACTCATTGACACACTGTGGCAACCAGCGTGGGGAAGTGGCCTCCAAGGGTGGGTGTGGAGAGCAGGCCATGCTCTACTTTGAGTTAGTCCATGATGTAGAGAACAGCAGTTTTCAGGCTGTGCCTAAACCTTCTTTGCTCCATTTCATAAAGTCGTAGTTTACTATAAGCTACTCCATTTTGAGTTTAAGTACTGAGGTGGAATGACTCCATACTTCGTACGAGTAAACAACCACCATCTGCTTTATGGCACAATCATAAGGCATAAAGAGAAGTAAATTAATCGTGCTGATAAGAATGACCACCCATGAACTTATTAAATTAGTCAGAAGCACATGGATGTATGGGCGTATCAAACTCATATGGGAAACATCAGACCCACACTAGACCACCAAGTGATGCAGCCCCCTCACTTGAGACCTATAAAAGGAGGGACACACCAACACTGACCATGGTGGCACCCTGACCTTATCACCTGGGCACTTGTCACGAGCCTTGCCCAGGAAAATCCCCCAATGTCAAACCTCGGAATCTCTGTCCTTGGGCTTTAGCAAAGGGTAGTTTATCCTGCCCCGGACGACCACACAAGTTGCATTCCAAGCTGACATCTCAAGCTGACACTCCAAGCTGACGCTGTGACACTGCCAACCATCCGGACCTTGGCCCAGAATAAGTTCCTACACTTTGACAGCTCTGCACCCTGAACAAATTATTTGGCTGGTTATTAATCTTATTTGACCACCTACAGGGATTCTTTGCATTCATGTCTGCTCTCTACTTGGGCTCAGTCCAGCCTTCTGAACCCCTGCGTCTGCCTTAACCCTTCAGCCCCTCTGTAACTCGTGTGTGGTGTGTGTGTGTGTGTGAAATTATGTGAAGTGTGATGTGTGACTTGAATGTTATAGATATTAGAATTCAAGATTGGAATAAAAGAGCCTGCGATTAACCGGGTTAGGACCACCAGGTGACCCACAAGAATTCAGTGAACTGCCACCAATGAAAGTGGTGTAGCCTGTAAATTTATCGTTATTCAATAAATTCTGATGTGAAAAGACACAGACACGTTTCGTCTATGTTCTGACATAGCGCACTCATCACAGTGTCCAGCTGATGCAGGCAGCAGCCGCAGCAATGACAAAAGGGATGGCACACGCAGGACAACTGCCTGGATTAGGGCACAGCCTTTATTTTTAGGACCATCTCGGGTTCCTGTTTTCGTACTAGTTACTGGAGGGAAGAGGGGGAGCCTGGGCAAAAGGAATGGGGAGGAATACATGCTCGGAATTGAACAGGAATGAGTTGGAAGAAACAAAGAAGTGTTGCTGCCTGCACCTTTAATAAATGCCTTGGAACACTCCCCAGCACTCACACTGCACAGATTTCACCCCACATCCAATCTGTGGCTTCTATTGTCTCCTCACACTGTGGGACTCTAAGAAGATGTAGCAGATGGCTGTGTGTGGCAATAGTGCCCCCTCCCCACTGGCAGCGTGGTTTTTTATAAACTCTTTTTTCTTTCATCTTCGATTTTTATATCAAAAAAAATATATGGTTGGTTGGTTGGTTTTTGGTGCAGGGGGGTTGAACCCAGGGGCACTTAACCACTAAGCCACATCCCCAGTCCTTTTTATTTTTTATGTATTTGCTTAGGACCTCACTAAGTTGCTGAGGCTGGCTTTGAACTCGCAATCCTCCTGCCTCAGCCTCCCCAGCCACTGGGATTACAGGTGGGTGCCACTGCGCCAGACCAATATATATCTTTTATTGTAGAAAAGTATAAGATAGGCTGGGGATGTAGCTAAAAGTTAGAGTGCTTGCATAGCATGCAAGAAGCCCTGGGTTCACTTCCCAGCACTATTTAGGAAGAGGAAAGAAAGAAAATTATTTGAAAAATTAGAATTTCCTACAGTGCAGCAATCATCATAGTTAACAGTTCAGTGTTAACAGTGCTTTTTTCTTGTGCATTGTTTAATCTGTCTTTAGCCAGGTGCCTTGAGGTTTCAGGTTTCATGGCTCAGGTGTGCTGATGAATCTCTATCAAGCCCTTCGCAGTTACAGAGTAGCTGACCAAATTAGGAGAGCATGGTGTGACATAGAGCAGAAAGAAAGCTTACTGGACTATATGAGACACCAGCTCACCACCTTCTTGGCAGATTCCTTACCAATCATACCTAATACTGATGCAGGCAGTTTAAATGACATTGAGCTGGTTCCAGAAGTTTATTAGACCTTACATGATATCTGTAAGGTAAAAAACAGCCCTTTTGTAATTTTCACATCCCCTCTCTAAAAGCCCAAGGCAGTTCCTGCCCCAGGGGGTTCCTCTCCTGAATCTTCCACCTGGGAAACAAAGCCTAACCGCTCAGGTTAGCACATCAAAAGAAGACTGCTACTGCTTATCTGTCCCGTGGATTTTAAAGTGACCAATCCCTGGCTCGCCACGTGGTTTGTAGTGGGCTCTATAAAATCCCTCCCACGCGTCCCCTCTCTCTCTTTTCTTTTCCCGGGCGCCCACTCCCCTGAATAAAGGATTTCCTGGCTGCGCAGAGGTGTCCATGTCTGGCTTGCCAATACCCTAACAATATCCATCTCTAAAAATAAGATTGTAAATGATGGCTAGATTCCCAGGCTGGCTCTCAAAAACTGAGGGAATCAACAATGGAAATCACCAATCATCTACAACAGTTCTGAACATAGGTTCCTCCTAAGCCCTTTGGAATTCTGGTTTTGAGACCCAAAGCCCAGGTCTGAGATTCTTCCCTGTTTTCTTGAGCCCCTCTAAATTCCAAGAGTGTGAAGATTTGACTAGTCCAGTGATAGGTAAAGGTCAAAAGCAAGGTCAGAGGACTCAAAGGGGAGAGGCATGGTATGATTACAGAGCTGGGGCCTTCCGAGAAACTGAGGCAGCATGAAGGCCTGCCCTTCAAACCCAATTCTTGTAATCAAATCAGAAAGGTTTCAGACATGTTGCTCAGAGTAGTAGGAATGAGTTTATTGAAGGGAAAGGGGATGTTCTCAAAGGAGAGAGTGGGTCATCTCAGAGAGGAGAGGGACAACATGCCTCTCCTGCACTCCAGTTTTATTAGGGATTCAAGAGAATTTTCCAGAGAGTTCCACCCAGGTCCACCTCTTGACTTTCGACTGACATCAGACTTTCAAGTCTCCACTGTCATGGCAACTCTAGGTCACCTTGGCCCATGCTGACTGGTTCTAATTGGATTCTTAATCATTTTTACAGGTCTTATGGTAGGAGAAATTATCCTTATCTTCTCAAATCTAGTCTGTGAAAAGGGTCACAAATGTCTCTCCCTTCAGAGTAATATGGGTTCTTCTTATCAACTTTATTTCCTGCCTGCATTTCCTTGTAGATAATAGGTAGTTTGCTGAGGAATGCGACATATGCTGTCCACTTAGGCCAGCTGTAGGTAAATTGCTTTTTGGCAAAGAAAGCATGTGGGGGTCAGCACAGTGGGCCCATTTTATAGAATTATTTTTTTTAATTTTTGTTCCCACCATCCTCATCTGTCTGTCCCCTAACAGTGTCATTCACAAGGCCAGTGCTGCTAATCTGGGAGTCAGAACTGAAATCAGGAATTTTAGAGCTGGCTGTGATTCAGGTTCAAATCCCAGCTCTGCCTTTCATTAGCTATGTGGATTTGGTTGGATCACTTAATGTATTTGGGTCTCAGGTTTCTTTTCTATAAAATGGGAATAAAAGTATGCATTCTTAAGGAGTTATGTGAAGACTAGATGAGACAGAGCATCTTTCTCAGACTTGAGAATGACTACATCTTACAGATGCCCACTGTTGATTTAAATTTTTATAATTAGACCTCAATAACGGACAAATACATGATGTAATGCCTATGTTAATTAGCCTGATTTAGCCATTCTGCAATATGTATCTATTTCAAAACATCTTGTTGTATCCCATAAATAAATACAACTTTTGTCAATTAAAAATAAAAAAATTAAAGCTAGACATGATACCCCATGCCTGTAATCCTAGCTGCTCAGGAGGTTGAGGCTGGAGGATTGAGAGTTGGAGGCCAGCCTAGGCAACATAATGAGAACCAGTCTCAAAATACAAAAAAATAAATTAGAACATTACTTAAGTGTTGACAAACTTCCTCTTACTCTTTCTATTTTGCAGCTGGTGATGGAACCCAGGTCCTCCCCCATGCTTAGCATGCATTCTACCACTGAGCTACATCTCTAGCCCTTCCTGGCTGTCTTTGCAGAGAGGGAGCTCCTCCCCTCCTCCGTTATGAAGCATCTTGTGCACTTTGTTGTTGTTGTTACCAGAGATTGAATCCAGGGGCACTCAACCTCTGAGCCACATCCCCAGCCTTTTAATTTGTTTTAAATTTTGATACAAGATCTCCCTAAGTTGCTTAGGGCCTCGCTAAATTGCTGAGGCCACTCCATGCACTTTTAGCTTCTAAGAGTCAGAGTCACTGCATTCAGGTTGTTAATCCACATTGCCTGCAAGAGGAAGAGATTAATATGCAAAACTGAAATCAATGGCCTCTGGAAACCAATCAGGCAAAGTGTTTGTGTTTTTCAGGCTGCTTCACAAAAGGAGGTGGGAGGTAGGAGAGTAGGTGCTGTGCTTCCCTGATTAGAAGGCTTTCAGAGAAATCAACAATACCAGAGAAAGGTAGGAATATGGGCCTGAAGATCACTCACCAGAATGAAAGGATGCCACTGATCAAAATCTGGGATAGCGGCACATTCTTACATCCCACGTGTCCACGAATTAACAGGATCAGACTGATCACCATCAAAGGGAGAGCCTATGGCCTAGACACCACTGAGAAGCAAATGGACAAAAATAAAACTATAGAACATAGAAATCCATTTCCTCTTTATAGATCAATCATGTCACCAGGCAGGCAGGGCCTCATGTTGGTATTTTTTGGAGCTTTTTTTTTTTTTTTTTTAATTCTTTTTGTAGTCCTAGATGGACAGAATGCCCTTATTTTATTTGTTTATTTTTAGGTGGTGCTAAGACTCGAACCCAGTGCCTCATACATGCTAGGCAAGTGCTCTACCACCGAGCTACAGCCCCAGCCCTGTTTGGCGCTCTTAATTCACAGCAAGCTGCATCCCAGTGTGCACTGCTTCCAGTTCCTTTGTTAGCTCACTAGGAATGGATAGTGACGAGAATGGGTCTCATGCAGGAACAGGTGGAGAGAGGGTCTCTCAGCTGTAGGAGGAGGCCTGGAGGGGACTAGCACAGAGGAGGGGGAGCATGGAGTGGCCTTGAGATGCTTCCCTGACCCCAGGAAAGAATGAACTGGATGTGACTGTAAAGATTAGACGACCAGGAGGAGATGAATTAAGCCACTTGGCAAGACTTTATTGGAATACACACTCTCAGGCTGAATCCACCCATCCATCAGAGCGTGTCCGGGAGAAATGGCGCTGGGGCTTCAGTGCACAAAGAATTTCAAGAAAGCCCGGTCAGGAAGGGGAGGGCTTGGGGGCAGGAAGAGAAGGCCAGAGTTCTTCCTGGATAGGTCAGGAAAACCCACTGATTGACAGGAGGCGTGTCTACTGGTGGTGTCAGCATCTGGCTTGCCACTCCATTCTGCAGCTACTGACCGGTCCCCCTAATTGAACATCCTGGATCCTGGCCCAACCTAACAGTGACTATAACTAAAAGGTACAAGTCCAGTGACAGGGACTAGCCCCAGTCCAAAACTAGCAAATAGGTGGTTCAAATTCCATAAGACCTCTGTCAGTTGCCCATGGTAGACACACTTAGTGGATCCTGACTGACCCTTCTCTCTCGGGCCGGGCTAAGGCTTCAGAGAATTTCCCAACGCGCCGCTTCAGGCCATTGCTAACATCTATTCACTTCTATTCACTTCTATTCACATCTATTCACTTCTATTTAACATCTATTCACATCTATTCACTTCTATTTTCTGATGGTTCAGCCCCAGGTAGGCTGAACCATCAGAAAAACTACACAGCTGAGAAATGGGAGAAGTTGTATCCTCCTGCAGCGGGAGATGCTATAGTAGAGGGCAAGGCCAGAAGACCAGGAGAAGGGCATTTAATATTCATTCTGTTCAAAATCTGAGCCAGCAGGTCTTGATCAGCAACACTTACCAACAATGTCATGAGTATCTAATACAGGTCCTTTTGTTCATGCTTGGCCAATGAAAAAACAAAATTGTTTTCTGTTAAGGAGAAAGAAACCTACCTAGCACTCCAGTCTTAACAAAGTCGTCTGCAGAAACAAAGAGCTGGTGCAGCGCAGGATTTTAAGGAAGTTTTAATTTGCAGCAGGATCGTGCACGACATGGTGTGAAACTCATGTTTACTTGAGCTCTCTCGTCAAGACAGACATCCACGCTTTCCCTGCCAATGTTTCTCTGCCTTTCCGATCACTGCTGTTCTACTGACACCAATCTCAAATGAACTTTAAACAAAGACGTGTCTCGTCACTACGCCCACTTAGTCTGCTGCCATTTGTCTGTTGTCAGATTTCTGTCTGTCCTGAGATCTTTGGAATGAACTGACTGAATTTTATCAGACCTCATGTGTCCTCAACTGTCACCACGAGGCCTTGGGCACTCACTGACTGTGCTCCACTTTGCATCCAAGGGTTTATTGCTGGTGGCATTTCTCCCCAGCCACTCGGGTATTTGCATTGCATTAGTATGCAAATTAAACAAACCAAGAAACACTTCCTCATTCAGCTGAGAATTCACAGTTCTAAGGCTGAAGACAGGCTGGTTTATTTTTTAATAGATTGTTATAACACCAAGTTCGGCTGCAGTGTTGGAAAGCAGAAGCATCCCCAGATGTGTGTCCTTTTCTCTTTTCTTGCCTTTCCTCTTTTTCTCACTTGCCCTCTCTCCATTTATTTCTTCATTTCTTATTTATTTAATGGATTTATTTATTTATCTTATTTATTTAATAATCCATTTGATTTAATGGAGGTAAGATATACATAACATAAAATGTACCATTTCAAACCATTTTTAAGTTTCCATTCAGGAGCACTAAATATATTTACATATTTGTTCAACCATCACCATTATTCATCCATTTCCAGCTCTATTTCATCAGCCCAAATGGAAATGCTGAATCCATTAAACAATAACTCTCCATGGCCCCCAAGCCCCAGAGCCCGGCAACCACCATTCTATGGTGTATTGTTAGTTGAAAGTGGGCTTGGATTCATTGTAAATGTATATTACAAACCCCAGAGTAACCACCAAAAAAATAAAATATGAGCAAAAGAAAAAAAATGCTGGGTGCAGTGGTACATGCTTGTAATCTCAGCAAACTTGGGAGGCTGAGACAGATGGCAAGTTTGAGGCCAGTCTGGGCAACTTAGCAAAACCCTGTCTCAAAATAAAAATGAAAGAAGAGCTAGAGGTATAGCTCAGTGGCAAAGTGCCCCCAGATTAAATCCTCAGTTCCACACACAGACACAAAATTATAATTGATATGGTGAGAAAAAAGAGAAAATGGAATCTCATACAATGTTCAAGTGAAAACCACAATGTCAGAGTAGAAGATAAAAATAAGAACAAAGAACAAGAGGTGTTCATAGAAAATAGGAATAAATAAGGTAGATATTACTCCATATCAATAATCACTTTAAAAGTTCTAAATTTAAAAAACAGAGCTTGCAGATGGATCAAAAAGCAATACCCATAGCCGGGCGCAGTGGCGCAAGCCTGTGATCCCAGCACTTAGGGAGACTGAGACAGGAGAATCGCGAGTTCAAAGCCAGCCTCAGCAAAGGTGAGGTGCTAAGCAACTCAGTGAGACCCTGTCTCTACATAAAACACAAAATAGGGCTGGGGATGTGACTCAGTGGTCAAGTGCCCCTGAGTTCAATCTCCAGTACCAAAAAAAAAAGTATCTAATTTATAACATGTCTATTCAGTTTGGAAAATACACTTCTAAGTCCCTCCTAACCTCTTCCTCCTCTCAAACATATGCTATTGCTCTGTAGATGAGCTATAACAATGGTAAAACAAGACATTTTTTCTTTTGGGGGATGGCATATTGGGGATTGAACCTATGGGTGCTTAACCACTAAGCCATGTCCTCAGCCTTTTTATTTTTTATTTTGAGACAGTGTCTTGCTAAGTTGCTTAGGGCCTAAGTTGCTGAGGCTGGCTTTGAACTCATAATCCTCTTGCCTCAGCCTCCTGAGCTGCTGGGATTACAGGCATGTGCTACTATGCCTGGCTTAAAACAAGTTTTTTTTTTTTCTTTAGAAGCATAATAGTGGGTATGGACAGTGGGTAAAGGAGTGGATGCTTGGCAGGACATCCATGGGAGGGTACAAACTAAGGACTTTGTGTAGGTTATTAGATTCTAAGGAGCATATGTGGAGTGAAAAAGGCAGAGAATTGGGACAAGCCTGTGGAATATCATCATTGCAGGACCAGGTAGCACAAAAGACACTCTCAAAGAAGTGTGAGAAGGAGTAGACCCATCTGGGAGAATGGGTCTTCTCCCTCTGGAAGAACCTACTATTGTTCCTATATCCATTCTTTCCTTCTTCCATATTGATGGAGTTTTTAGCTGGGTGCATGACCTCTGCAGAAGCTAGTATGACCAGGTGACTATGTTCTGATTAAAAAGATCTGAACACAGTGGGTGCAATTACAGGTTACTCTCTTAAAAGGAAGGGACATAACATCCCTGTGTATTTTCCCTTTCTTCAGTGGTGGAATGCAGCTGTGGGGAGAGCTATCCTGAACTGTGTAGACAGGTGAGACGCCTAAGGATGTTGGGGCAACAAGATAGGAAGAACCTGGGCCTCTGGCAAAGTCATAGACAGAGCTAATGTCCCAACTCCAACATTTGCATAAGAGTAGGGTGAAATCCTGTACTTTTAAAGCCACGATTTCTTTAGGTCTCTGAAATGTGGCTGTATGATTATTCTTAATAAATGTATGTAGGAAAAAGGCAATTTAAAGAAGGGAGTGATTAACAGAGAGGAATACTACGGATAGATCAAATAAGATGAGGAGCAAAAAAAATATCTTCTCGATTAAGCAACAAAGAATTCACTGGAGACCATGATGAGAACATTTTCAAGGAGGTCATTTTCAAGATCAGAAGCCCAGTTCTAAGAAAGGACCCAAGCTGGGGGGGAAAGATGGATAGCAAGTGTAAGCACTTTATCAAGTTTAGCTGTAGGTTGCTCAGCGATAGAGCTCTTGCTCAGCATGCAAAACCAAAAAGGTTACCTATAATGAAGGCAAGAGGTAAAGAGTGATAGGGTGAGAATGAGACTACATCCTAATCATCATTTCTTATCTGATCAGCCTGTTTTACTTATTGATGATTGTACGATAAACACTCCAAAATGTAGTGACTTCAGCTAGGGTAACTTACTTCTCTGGATTCTGTGGGTTGATTAGGTGGTTCTTTGCTCCAAGTAGTGAGCTGGAGCACTTGGATGCCTGTTCGTGGGTGCTGGCTGCTGCAGGAGCTCAGCTGGAGCTGTCAGCCAGAGCTCTGGGTTCTCCTTCAGAAGTCCTTTCTATGTGGTTGCTTGTGCTTCCTCACAGCATGGCAGCAAGGTTCCAAGAAGAAACATTCCAAGGGCATAAAGAACATAAGCTCCTGGTGCTTTCTAAAACTTAGGCCTGAAACCTGCACAACATCACTTTCACCGCATTGCATTGTTTCAAACAGAACACAGGACAAGGAAACTGTGTTAAGTGCATGAATATAACAGGCACTGGGAGCACAAATAACAATCCATCAAATAGAAATGACACACAGAAGTGGGAGAGATGACAAGGGCAGGAGAAAATTCAGGGGGTGGGGGCATGTTTTATCTTAATTATAGTGATAATCTTCTTATAGTGATAATTATATTGATTATAGTGATGTGTTGCCAGGCCCACACATATACAAGTTTATGGAATTGTAAGCTTTAAATGTACACAATTTATTATGCACACAATTTATTGTGTACCAGTTACACCTCAATGCAGCCATTTGAAAAAAGAAAGCAATCTACTCACTGAAAAGAGAAATATTTCAGTAAGTGGAAGTCTATACATTTAGTGGAATATTGCATAGCAATTTTCAATGATAAAGAGAGGATGAGCCTGGTGATGTGGCTCACACCTATAATCTCAGTGACTCAAGAGGCAAGGCAGGAGGATCACAAACTGGATATCAGCCTGTCTGAAGATAAAACAAAAAGGACTGGGTACGTCGTAGCTCAGTTGTAGAGCATCCCTGGGTTTAATCCCCAGTACTGGGCGACGGGGCGGGGAGTATGAAAGAACTCTGAGAAATGTTTCTGATATAGGGACAAATGAAAAAAAAGCAGGTATGAAATTCTGGGTTTGTTGAAAAATTTGTACAAATATGTATGTGAGGGCAAGACTAGAAAAGCCTATTTTAGATAAAAATGCCTTCATCAGGGAGGTGGAATACCATGGATTTTTCCCTCCAGTTTTCCACATTTTCTTTTATGTTCCTGCTTTTTCTTTATAATTGCCCTCTTGGTCCTTCCATGTTTACACTCAGTCTGTTGTCTACAGGTCCTCAATGGGTCAAGCCTCTTCACTCAGCCTCGAGCAACATCTGGACTGCCACTGTCTGAAGCACCCGGTTCCCATGTGATTGCCTCCTGATGCAGGCAGGGCCTCTTGTGCCAGGCTTGGGACAGGAACAGTCAGTGCTTTCGAGGAGTGGCCCAGCTCTTCTGTGTTCAGTTGGTTCTAATAACAGGCTTGCTCCTTTCCCACCTGGGCCTGTCACACCAGCTTCATAATTACTTCCTAGTTAGTCATTCCCTTTCCACTTTCCTTTTCTGACACCTTTCTCAACACCTTTCCTTTTCAGATCCCCTGATTTAGCGAGTTCTGGGTGTCTGGGCTCCGGCAGTCTCACTGTCTGCCTCTGCTGCTCAACCATCATTTAATAGAAGTTTCCTTTACCTTGGCAGGATCCAGCTACAGCCAGTGTCAGCTGCTAACTTTCCCTTCTGCCCTTCCATCCCTCTCCCTCTTGCCTGACACATTATCTTTTCACAACTGAAGCTACTTGAGGAAACCTGCTATTATTCTTTCCTAGGTGTCAAACCACTACAAAGGCAATTTACCAGGAAGATGGGCTCTGCAGATGCCCAGCAATGGGGAGAGAAGGGAGTCAAGTCATTTCATCAGCCCCCGTTGGCTCCAAATATCTGCCATGATGGTATTCACTGTCTGCTTAAGGTCTGCTCTGCCTCTCAGCAGGAGGAGCACCGAAAGACAGGTGATGGCAGGTTGACATTTACATCCTCATAGACAGAATTGCTGTCGACATGCCCAGAACAATGTGTGGGCAGCAGAATTGGTAGCAAGAGCCGAAGTGGTGACTGCCAAGCCCCTGCTACCTGGCTGCACACAGGGTGACAGGGTGGGCAGAGAGGAGCATAAGAAGAGTGCAGGGCACCACATTAGTAGCCAGCCCCAGGCCATGTGTTCTGTGGGGGAGGCTCTTCCACCTCAAGCAGGCAGCCCAATGTCAGTTAAACTGCTCCTTCAGGAGCCATGCTAAGGCTCAACCTGAGAGAACACAATGGCCATTATGCTGTCAAACTGATTTACTCTTAAAATGCAACTTGTTTGACCAGGTTTGGTAGCAAGAAGCCTGGACAACTTAATGAGACCCTCAGCAACCTAGCAAGACCCTGTCATAAAAATAAAATATAAAAAGGGCTCGATGTAGCTCAGTGGTAGAGCACCCCTGGCCTGGGTTCCATCACCAGTCCCCCAAAATAGTGACAATAGTGACTTTTTTTTTTAAGGGAGGGCTGTCAGTTTCCCTCAAGGGCAGTGATCCACTCACTCCTGGAGAAAATTTAGGTCTTTGTTCTGGGCTGTTTCCCTTGTCTCTCCAGTCCATGAGTTTCTCCCCACCACAGCCTTTCAAAGCCATCCTTTCTCCCATTTCCCTGCTTACATTTCCTCTGCATCTCCCTCTGTCTTTCTGACTGTCTGCTCTAATTTTGCACAAAACTTTTTGTGGAAATACATTTTGCAAGTGACACTTACTATGGACTAGTTCTAATGCTGAGCTTCCATCTGAAGGAGAGAGGATGATCCGCTGTGAAACAGCCTGGGAATCTTCCCTCCTCTGCCTTTCCCTGTCCCTCAAAGGCAAGCAAAATGCAAATGTGTGCACAGGGGCCCACTGGCCAGTCTCATGCATTCTGGAAAGAAATGGAATACCAAATCCTCCTTTCTCAGTTCATGATTTGCATAATTTGAAAATTCGTATGTCTCAAATTATTTCATTATTATGTTAGATACATCTGCAACATTTCAAAACAGTGAGAGAAAATCATCAAGCTGGACACCCAATAAGTTAAAATTGTATTTGTGCCTCATGCAAAACAGCTTTCTTTGCAAGGAGAAACTGGAAGACTTTAAGAATTAAATTTATACATCAAGATTATTTTTTTCAAACTCGGAGCAGTGGTGCACACCTGTAATCCCAGCTACTTGGGAGGCTGAGGCAGGAGGATTGCAAGTTCCAGGCTAGCCTGCAACTTAGTGAGACCCTGTGTCAAAATAAAATAAAAAGGGCCAGGAGTGTGGCTCAGTGGTAGAGTAATATGAAGGCCTTGGTTCAATCCCCAGTACTGCAAAAAGAAAAAAAAAGAAAGATGCTAACCATAATATAAAATGATGATGCTTGAAATCCCTCAGACGCCCTAAATACTGGCAGTAAGGATGTTATGCAGTATTTTATTTTAGTTTTCACAAATTGAGAAACTGAAGGACAGATAGGATTCAACTCCCTCAAATCCCAGCTGCTTGCAGGTCCCCAAGAGGTGAGGTCCTTGGAGGCCCTGTCTGTTGTGTAGAAATACTTTTGTGGCCCCATTATATCTGGCACACAGTAGGGTCTCAACAAATGTGGAATTTAACTGTGTCCAGGAAAAGGATCAACAGTATTAATATATTAAACATGGACATCTGTATTAGGACAATTATTTCATAAATGTGCGAATCCTATATTAATCTCTTCCTGTTTCTGTAACCAAAGGGGAATTAGCTAAGCTAGCAAACTACAGCAGCAGCTAAGTTAAGAATGCCTCATTTTCCCAAAGGGAGAGTATCTTCACATATGGCATCAATTTCTCAGAGTTTGTGAGGCAATTAGGAGTATTTTATACAATGTTTTAGGGATTTACCTTCATTACTCATCCTGACTTCCTTCAAAGGCCCCAAGTATATAAGTTCGGGTGTGTTTATTGTGACACCTGGCAGGACAGGGAGAGGCCAGAGTGTTACATAATAGAATTACCCGTAGAGCATCTTAATACCTATTTCCTATATCCCTCCCTGGACCAATTAAATCAGATCTTGGGAGTAAGGTCTAGGTCTATAATTTAAAACTCTCCAGAGAGGTCTCCAAAGAGGAACAAAGAATGGATAGTGGGAAGAGAGAGCCTCTCTGCTTTCTGCAAACTCCCAGTTTGCTTTCAGCTAGCAGTACCACCCAACAATGCCCAAAATGTTTGTGTTTTTTTAATTTGTTCTTTTTAGTTATACATGAAAGTAGAATGTATACATCCTATGTATACATACATAAAGTATAACTTATTCTATAGGATCCCACTCTTACAGTTGTATATGATGTGGAAAGTTATGTCCGATTAATTCTACTGGCTTTCCTATTCCCCTCCCCCATCCCTTCCCTTCGTTTCCCTTTGTCTAATCCAATGGATTTTTATTATTTCCCTCCCCAACCTCCCTTGTTTTGGGTTAGCATCCACAAATCAGAGAGAACATGTGGCCTTTGGTTTTGGAGGACTGGCTTATTTTACTTAGCATGATATTCTCCAGTTCCATCCATTTACCAGCAAATGCCATTATTTCATTCTTCTTTATGGCTGAGTGATATTCCATTGTGTATATATACCACATTTTCTTTATGTGTTCATTCGTTGAAGGACACCTAGGTTGTTTCCATAGCTTGGCTATCAAATATTAATGTGTCCCTCATCAACTGGGGCTATTGCTATAATGAAGATTTGGATTCAGTGGGTCTGACCCACTGGTACAGATGTAGGTTGCTAGCAGTTCACACTTGCAGAGCAAGGATGCAGAACTGCACTGTCCAATTTGGTAACAACAAGTCACGTGTGGCTATTAGGCATGTGACACATCTTAAATATGGGAGGCCATTGTTTTAGACTAGGTTCCACCAACTGGGCCCCAATAAATAAGATGAAAAATCAAAATGGGCCGGGCATGGTGGTGCACACCTGTAATCCCAGCAATTTGGGAGGCTGAGGCAGAAGGATTGTGAGTTCAAATTCAGCAGATTAGCAAGGCACTTAGCAACTCGGTGAGACTCTGTCTCTAAATAAAATATTAAAAAGGGCTGGGGATGTGGTTCAGTGGTTAAGCACCCTGGGTTTAATCCTTGATACCAAAAAAAAAAAAATCAAAATGGAGCCACCCATGCTAAAGTTCCACATCACCAAACCCAGACTAAATTCTCTGACTTACAGGAGGGAAAGAGAGCCAAATTTCTCAAACAGGCCAGTTTCAATTGGTGTAATAATCAAGTTTCTTCTGGTTTAATCTTTACACAAAGAAGGTAACCTAAAGTAATCTGATGTTAACCAGTCAATTATTTTTCTGTCTTACAATGAAAGTAATTTTGAAGTGACCAATCTGATTTTTGTTTTTTGTTTCTACCTTTTCCAGCCTGCTCTGTCTATAAAACCAATCTCTTCTGCTTAGCCCACTTATTCTGTTTTATGGGATGGAACACTTACTATTTATGGGATGAAGTATTGACCAATTCTAGAATTGCAAATATAATCAGTTAAGATCTTTAATTATAATTTTTCCCTGCGATACCAGTACAAGTTAAAATACACTCTAAGTACAAAATAAATGCCAGCTTTTGAAGCTTTAGTTAAAACATATATATCTTAATGACAATTTTTATATTAATCACATGCCAAAATTATATTATTAAATTATATGATCAAATTAAATTATATTCGTATATACTACAAAATTTAATTTCACCTGTTTCTACTTCCTCCTTTAAAAAAAAAAGGGAATTTTTCCCTTTTTTTTCCCTGCTACTAGGTCTCTAGATCTGGGGAAGTAGCTCAATGATAGAACACTTGCCTGTTATGTGCAAGGCCCTTAGTTTCATCCCCAGAACAGCAAGAGAAAGAGAAAGAAAGATGAAATTGTGTGTGTGTGTGTGCGTGTGCGTGTGCGTGCGCGTGTGCGTGTGTTGCTGGGATGGAAACAGGGCCTCACACATACTAGGTAGATGCTTTACCACTGAGCTACATCCTCATCCCTTTTTATTTTTATTTTGAGACACAGTCCTGCTAAGTTGCTCATGCTGTCCTTCAACTTACAATCCTCCTGCCTCAGCTTTCCAAGTAGCTGGGATTAAAAGCATGTGCCACATCCAGCAGGTAAAATTAATTTAATAAAGAATAATCACAGATCTCATTTATGAGTGCTTACTATGAGCTCTCACTGCCTTAAATGCATTACATGAATTATCCTATTTAGTGCTCACAATGGTTCAAGATGCAAGCATTACTATTAGCCTCATTTTACAAATGGGGACTTTGAGACAGCTGAAGCAACTTGCCTTTAGCTAACATATGAAAAGGCTTAGGCTTGAGCTTTATAAGGCTGTGTACTGTAACTTAATTGTCCCTACTGTTACCAGTTGAGGACTTTTTTGCTCAGTTCATATATAGAAATTATAAATAGGCAAAATGCAGCTCCCTTAGTGACAGCAATCTTTGAGCTTTGAAGGGCAGCGGCTCTCAGCTCTTAATGTTAGCAGCCTTCCTCCTTGCTGTCCTGGCAACTGGAGCCAGCAGCTACCAGCAACTCTCTGGTACTCCTCCAGCAGCCCAAACTAGGAGTCCTGGCAACCCTTCCTTGTTCCCTGCTGTTTTACAGGTGCTAGCTGCCCTCAGTGTGACCAGCCCTGACTGCTGGCTACTTTCAATGTCAACATCCTCAGTGTTAACGGCTATTAGAGTAACCGGCTTAACCTGTTTTACTGGAGCTAAAATAAAACCACCTGAAAGCAGCTTTATTAGGACTTGATCTGCAGCGCAAGGGCCAGCAATACATGACTGATAAGGGTATGGGGAAGGCTGCTTATATAGAAACAGGTGGACTCACATGTGCAGCATACTACTGGCTAACCACAGACTTTCTGCTTAGTCATGGGCAGGGGAAGGGCTCCTCCTGAACCAGATTGGGGACAGCTGAAGCAGCTACGGAAAAGTGAAGTCATTCAGAGAGGCTGCAGACAGAGTCATCTGGGATGAACCTGTGACGGAAAATTGCCACAGCCAAAACAAAAGTCTCCTGGAGGGCACAGGAGATCTGATGTAGATTCCCCTAGCCATGAAGGTATTTGGGGCAGCTGCAACTATTGAAGATGAGGTTCCATCCCCAGCACATCAAAAAGAAATAAAAAGAAAGAAGGAAAGAAAGAAAGGAAAAAAGGAAGGAAGAAGAAAAGGCAAAAGGGAAAGAAAGAAAGAAAAATAAAAAGTACTCCTTAGGGAGCACTGTGTCATTTTCTTCTGTATTACCACCATGGAGCAAAGAGACCTTAGGGCAAAATGACACACCTACCTGGAGCTCATGTCCTCACCCTATTCTAGAACATCCTATGCTTCCCCAGAATTCCAGAATTCCCTGACCACATGATCAAATGCCTATGTGTGTCTCTTCCCTGGATCTATCCTCCCAAGGGTGGACTGTAACCTTAGAATGTTCCCCATTGGTCTGAGTGGTGGCTGAGGGGAGCCTGTGGGGGGCTATGGATGGGGGTTAGTTGCAAAATTCCATTCAGGGAAAAATGAGCCTGGGGTAGGAAGAGAGATGGGACAGGCAGAGCATTGGAGCTTCCAGTTGTACTCTTGTCCCAGCCCTCACTAATGTTAGGGGCAGACCTAGGACCAGGATCTGATGCCAAGGCCCAGTTGCTAAAGAGCTGACTGAGCTGAAGGTAGACATCCTGGATGATGCCGCTAACTGAGCCTTTCACGGGATGCAATTCAGAGTACTCACACAGCACTTGGTAGCTATAATCCAGGCAATCACAGGCAATTCTTTTATTCCAGTCTTACTTACTAATATCTGTAACACTCAAATCACACATCACACTTTACATAATGGTATAAATAGGTTAGAGAAAGACTAAGAAAGGGTTGAGGTGGCCCCAGGGTTTCAGAACACTGTACTGAAAGAGCAGATACAAATGCAAAAGTGTCACTGCAAGTGGTCAGATAAGATTATGAACCAGTCTAATAACTTCTTCGGGGCACAGAACACTTCTAGCCAGAGTCTGGGCAATAGGCAGTTATAAAATATAGCATATCAAGCAAGGTTATGAATCTGAGCTATAGCCCTAGGGACAGTGGCAAGACGCTCATGACACATTCACTACATGTTTTGATGATGGGGTGGGAATGCACCACAGCACCACTGTCTTAGGTACCTCTCCTTTTATGTGTTTCAAGTGAGAGGATTACCTGGTTTCTCTGAGTTTGGTGTATCTATGCACCCATGTACCTCTAATTTAACTCAGTAAGTTCACAGGTGGTCTTTTTTTTTTTTGTACTAGGGATTGAACCCAGAGGCACTCAACCACTGAGCCACATCTCTAGCCCTTTTTTGTATTTTATTTAGAGGCAAGGTCTCACTGAGTTGCTTAGGGCCTCACTAAGTTGCTGAGGCTGGCTTTGAACTTATGATCTTCTTGCCTCAGCCTCCCAAGTGGTTGGGATTATAGGTGTGCACCACACCTGGCTCATTATTTATTAATGAAACTGGATTTTTGGCCTCTGCTGCTGTAGTGCTGCAGTAGATCCCAGCCACCCACCAGTGCCTTCTTTCCAAGTTCTTGTCTCGTGAATTCAAAGAATGAAATTTATGGGCAATGAAGAGTGAGTGTAAAAGAGGAGGATTTATTCAAGTGAGGAGAAAAGAAGCAGAGGTCTTGCTGGGCGAGTGAGGAACTGATAGCATATTGCCACTTAAGTATACTAGTCTAAGGGGCTTATATAGTTACTGGGTAGGGCCATTGATCATTATTTATGCTAATCAGGTAGTGGAAAAGTAATAAAGCTATTGGTTTACCTGCAATATTCTGATTGGTTAGACCTTGAGTCTGTAGCCTTCGCTTAGATCTGTCTAGCCTCCTTTTTCCTGCCATCCAGGGAAAAAGGAGTTGGCTGGAATGTTTGGAATGTTTCTACAAGTTAATTTCCTGAATTAGCTTGTTCATTTAGAGAAGCTTCTTTTGGAAGAGAGGGTGCATTCCCTTAATTGTCTGCTTCTTTTACTCTCTATTGTACCTTATTCATTAGCACAATTCATTAATCAGTTTGTATCTTATGATAGTGCTGTGCACCTGGTAGTTGTTTACTTGTACAAACAAGGTATAGAGCCATTCTGCTTTGGCACCTGGACGCAAAGTGGAGTAACTCATATAAACTACTGCTTTATAAAATGGGATAACTCAGAGTCAGGCACAGCTTGAAAACTGTCATTCTCTTATGTTTTCTGAGCAGGGCACAGCCTGCTTTCCACAGTGGGCCTGGTTCTAAGTTTTGCTGGTCTCCTTGGGCTTTGGAGACTCTCCCTTGACCATGGAGAAAAGTACTGCTGCAGCTGTGCACAGACCAGTGGACTCTGACTGCACAAGCCCTCTCCCCGCCTTCCAATTGACTGCTGTGTGCTCGGATCAAAATGATCTGCTTTGTGGAAAGTGGTCCCTTTACATTTGTTGGAAAGCAAATAAATGAAAGCCTATGTAGAAATAAGCCACAGTGCTGGGACTTAAAACTCCCCACTTTCAGTAAAGAATTACTAAAATTGCAAACAATTTAGTTTTAAGATCCTAATTGGCATTATTTTAGATTCTGGAATCAGGCAACATTTCAGTCCACCATAAAGTAGAATAATTGTTTCAATGGTCATAGCAAAGGAGGTTGGTTTTATAGATGGAGTAGGCTTGAAGGAAACAGAAACAAAACCCAAAAAATTGATTAGTCATTTCAAAGCTATTTTCCTTGTAAGGCAGGGACAAGCAATACCGAGGTGCTGCAAGAAATCAAACGTGTGCTTGAAGGGCTCTGCAAGGCAAACTTTACTTCTGCCTGAAGGGCGAGCTACTGTAACCTGACTAGAAAATACACCTAGATGGGCAGTCTGCTTGCTTTTATCCCTAACGTAGCACTCCCCTTTGCCTGATAGGAGGAACTCAGGGTTACAATCTAAGTGATTAGCTAATTTTAAAATTTAAAACAAAGAGAAGGGCTATAATTAAAATGGCTACAATTGGATCTTACATCCCAATTAAGGCTAAATTCTACATTCTGAAAATGGACCATGGAACTTTCTACTTCTCACAGACAGGGAGACAGAACAATAGGGAAATAACTGGTAGTTAACATCAAATTATTTCAAACTGCTTCTTTTGTATAAGGATTAAGGCAGAGAGTACTTCATTAATACACCAATTGAAACAAGTCGAGTTTTGGGAAATTTGGCTGCTATTTCTCTAATTCTGATTTCTTAGAAGTTCATATAAACAGCTTAGTTTCATCTTGGTGATGTGAAGTTTAGCATGAGTGATTCCATTTTGATTTTTAGCCTGGTGCGTTGGGAGGTAGTGCAAAAAAAAAAATGAACCCCTATAATTTTTAACTGATTCCATTATGTAGTTACAGAAAGATGCAAAAAATTCTCTGTAGAATAATGATGTTCATAATCTATGCCCTCATCTTTGTTTGCTGAACACTTGGAGAGCATGGCAAGTCTTACAATGGAAGATTCTGAAAACAGAACAACTCTGGACCTCTCCCTTTGCTGGGCCAGAGACAGAACACCTTTGGGAGCTGGAGCCCTGTGACTATCACTGTGACTATCAATGCTGTGAAGCATTCTTGTTTTGTTTTGTTTTGTTTTCTCTGTCTTCCCTAGATTTGGCCTGGGCAATAGATGAGAACAGTTTAATCAACTCCAGGACATGACATTAGGGACATTTAAATAGTCCTTGAATCTAGAATCCTGTCTTCAGCCTTACCCTGAATCTCAGGTCCTTGCAGCATTATCCTTGGACCTATTTATAAAATAAATTCTCGATCATTTTCTGTAACTGCATGAGATCGTTGCCCCCCCCCCCCCCCACTGGAGAGGGAAAGATGAAAACACAGTGGGAACAGAGGAAGAGTCTCAACAGCCTTGGAGGCTAGGGCAGACAATCCTTATCATGGCTGAGATCAAAATCCAAGGCAATTAGTTGACTTGGCAGCCCTTACCTGGCTGTGGTTAGACACTGAAAGGACGTCTAGGTAATGAGGATTTTTAAACTCTGGAATGAGTTGCCTGGGTGGGATACAATCTCCTTGCCTTGAGGTCTTTAGAGGTGGGAGAAAGATTCAGGGAAGATTCAGGTGCAGATTGGCTGTACAGAGAGGGAAGAATGACTTTTGCATCTTGCTCAGGGAAAGAGGAGCAGCTAGCTGAATAGAACCCATCTTCCCTTCCCTTCTCTATCTTCTGAAGCAACTAAAATAAACCATGGCAGCAGTAATGACTGTCTCGTATTGAATATTTCCCCAAGACTCACACTCCTTCAATTGGTGGTAACAGAGGCAGCCTCAGATGGGAAGTCTCCTGTTGTTAGGACCCTTGGCAGATGAGACTCTGGCAGGGGGAGCTGCCCACACTTGGACAGCTGGCTGGTATTGGACCCAGAGCCAGCCACTCACAGGTTTCTTTTCAACTGATGCTTGAGGCTGTGAATCTGGTGGAATATTAGTGCTGGAAGGGATTCCACTACAGTTTAAATTGCATTTCTGAAATTTTTCTATTTATTTTAAAAATAGATTGTCCATATTATCTTCTTGTGAACATTTACCAGGAGGGCAGGATGGCTTGGCTTGTAACTAGCCTTATTAGAATTTTCTTTCTTTTTTTCTTTTTCCTTTTTTTCCAAGACAGTCTTGCTAAGTTGCCCAGACTGATCATGAACTTGTGATCCTCTTCCTCCTGCCTCCATCTCCTGAATCACTGGGATAACAGGGGTGAACCACCATGTCCAACTGAACCTTATTAGAACTGATGCAAACTGCAGATGCAACGAGAGAGAGGGAAGGGGGAGGGAGAGAGGGAGAGAAGGAGAGAGACACTCTCTTTTGCCTAATTGCTTGATCTACTTAACTGTCAAGCAATGCCTGAGGGGCTTGACTCCAAACCTGAGAGAACTCAGGGGAACATATTGTTGGGAAGTGCTCAGCCTTGCTGGAGGCAGATAGACCAGATGATCTGATTATAGCTTCATCATCCTGAACACTGCATGGCTCCCTTCTTTAAGAAATATAGAATAATAAGCCAGATGTGGTGGTGCATGCCTGTAATCCCAGTGGCTGGGAAACCGAATCAGGAGGATCATGAGTTCAAAGCCAGCCTCAGCAATTTAGTGAGGGCCTAAGCAACTCAGTGAGACCCTGTCCTAAATAAATACAAAAAAAAAAAAGGCCTGGGGATATGGCTCAGTGGTAAAACACCCCTGGGTTCATATATATATATATATATATAATATATATATATATAAAAAATGAAAGTGCATTTTTTAAAAATCAAAATCTCTTTCTACCTCTCCTATAGATATCAAAGTGGTAGTTGCCAAGTCTCTGTATTCAGAGGGGATTTCTGTTTTGGAGGAAGGTGTCAGGGGATGGATCTAACATGAAAGTCAGCTGCCAGTTTTCACCTCTTGATAGATTATAAAATGTCCTGCTAGCTCCCCACTACTCTTGGCTATTCCTTCTCACTTTAGGTAACAAGCTTATTACCAAAAACATCAAGGAATGGCGGTGGGGAGCATAGTGGTAGAGCACCAGCCTGGCCTTTGAGAGGCCCTGGGTTCAGTCTCCAGCTCTGCAAAAACAAGACAGGTACAGAGTAGCAAAGTCTATGAAAATCAGGAAAATAAATATTTACTATACTTTAGTGTTTATAAAACAAAAGGTGGTTTATTTCTTCAGTGGTAAATGTCAATCCAGGCCTTGAAAAGAGGGGGTTATATTTTTCTGCTTTAAGGTTTTGGCTATGTATTAACACATACATACACATATACACACACATATATATGCATGGGTATTTTCTTAGATACACACCATTCCTTGTATAAATAATCAAATTGTGAGCCTATTTATGAATATGCCCTACAGGTTAAAAACATTGGCACAGACTTGGAATGTAACTCTGCAGAACTGAGTTTTATCAACTTGTTTCATTTTCATAGAATAAAAGCACCTTTAATTTTACCCTTTTGTAACAGAAGGTGAGGACTTCTGGCTGTGACATCAAATATGTGTATGTGAGGGTGTGCCTGTGCATGTGTTTATAATCTGAGAACTTAGTATTATGGTTTGGGTCTGGAATGTCACTCAAAAGCTCCTGTGTTGAGGGTGTGGTCCCCAGTTCACAGAACTTTTAGGAGGTGGTGGAACCTTTAAAAGGTGGATCCTAGTTGGAGGAAGTCAGGTCTTTGGGGTGGTGCTCTTAAAGGGATATGGGGTCCTTGGCTCTTCCTCTCTTCCTTTACCTTCCTAGCAATCGTGGATGAATTAGGTAGCCTGTCATGACATTCTGCCTGACCACAGGCAAAAGTGATGAGCCAAGAGACCATGGGCTGAAACCTCTGAAACCATGAACCAAAATAAATCTATCCTCCTTTTAAGTTGTTTATATCAGGTTTCTCTACTTTTCCTTTTTTTTTTCTTTTTCTTTTCTTTTTTTTTTTGGGGGGGGTGTGATATGAGGGATTAAACCCAGAGGTGCTCTACCAATGAGATACACCTCCAGTCCCTTTTGTATTTTTTATTTTGAGACAGGGTCTTGATAAGTTGCTGAGGCTGACCTCAAACTTGTCATCCTCCCGCCTCAGCCTCCCAAGTCACTGGGATTACAGATGTGCGCCACCACACCCGACTATTTCAGGTATTTTGTCACAATGACAGAAAGCTGACTAACACAGGAAGGAAAGGTTTTAGCAGAGCTAATTGGGTGGTGGGGGTTTGGGTGGGTGGAGAGGTAGCTTGCCTCTCTTGTCTACAGGAAAGAAAAGAAGAAAGTAGAAATGGAAGGGGAGACCTGGTTGCTTTGAAGCTATGCTTTGATGGAACCTCCCTCTTGGAAGAAGTCGCTACAGCCCCACTGCAGGAGAGGCTGGTGATGCACATCAATTTTTTTCTTCTTAATTTTTTTTTTTTTTTTGGTACTGGGGATTGAACCCAGGGGTGCTTAACCACTGAGCCACATCCCCAGCCCTTTTTGTATTTTATTTAGAGACAGGGTCTCACTAAGTTGCTTAGGGCCTTGCTAAGTTGCTGAGGCTGGCTTTGAACTTGCAATCCTCCTGCCTCAGCCTCCCAAGTAGCTGGGATTACAGGCAAGCACCACTGTGCCTGGCTTTGATGCACATAGATTTTGACCCAATTGCTTGTATAGGAATTTATGGAGACAATTGGGCAAGCATGCAGATGGAAGTGTTGGAATGCACATTAGTGAAAAACTCAAGCATTGGAGACAACAGATCATCTATCAGGACAAGATATTACTTACTATCCATTAAATGAACCAGACTGCATCCCCACAATAGAATAATGAACAGTCATTTAAAAGATGAGGTAGATCCATATTTCTTGCCTAGAAATATATAAATAGAAAACCCAGTAAAGCTGTTTTTTTGTTTTGTTTTGTTTTGGTACCAGGGATTGAACTCAGGGACATTCGACCACTGAGCTACATCTCCAGCCCTATTTTGTATTTTATGTAAAGACAGGGTCTCACTGAGTTGCTTAGTGCCTCGCCGTTGCTGAGGCTGGTTTTGAACTCTCTATTCTCCTGCCTGAGCCTCCCAAAGTGCTAGGATTACAGGCGTGCACCACTGCGCCCAACTGCTATTTTGTTTTAATAATGAGATGACAGAGAGTGAGGAAGAAGAAGAAGAGAGTGAGAAGGTGTGGTTGGGGCAGGGGAGGATGATTATGTTCTCTAGAACTGACTGCTGCCAGCAGGACTTGGACTAGAACCTGAGAATTCTGCATGTGGAGTGAAGGAAATGTACATCCCCATGAGACCCAACAATGCTCCTCAGGGGTCAGGCAGGTGTGCTCTTGGAGCAGGCCTTGCAAGGGCTGCGTTCCCAGGCCTGGCCCAGCTGTCTGTGTCCTTCGTCAGACTCCTCCCTGTCTGGGAGCTCTGTTCTTTCCTCCAGGGAGGGAAGCAATCTGGAAAATGATTCATGTGGAGCTGGAGGTGATTCATTGAGTTATGGGAGCACCATGCATAGCTTTGTATTAAAAAGAAGCCATTCAGAGAATACTGAGCCTGCTGGAGGGAAACTAAACCATTGAAAATTAGAGTTGTACCAAAACTCAAGATTGTACAAAACTTTTAACCCAGCAATTTCACTTTTGAGAATTTATTCCTGGATTCAGTCTCCAGCACCGAAAAGAAACAGAAGGAAGGAAGGAAGGAAGAAAAGAAGGAAGAAAGAAAGGAAAGTTATCTCAAGGAAATAATGATAACATTTAACTATATAAATATTCATTATAGCAGCATTTTTATAATAATGAAAATTAGGACTCACCTACATGTCCAAGAATAGAGGATTAGATAAATTTCATTAACTCTCCTCAATGGAATATATGATTCCCTGCAAAAAAACATTGTTGTATGGGAATATGCTTATTGTCAAGGTAAAATGTTCACAATATAATGTTTTTTTTTTTTTTTAAAGATTTTTTTTTTTTTAGTTGTTGATGGACACAATGTCTTTATTTTATTGCTTTGTATGTGGTGCTGAGGATCGAACCCAGGGCCTCACGCATGCGAGGCAAGCGCTCTACCGCTGAGCTACAATCCCAGCCCCACAATATAATGTTAGTGTAAAAGCTAGGTCCCAAAATAAAATGACAATGTTTAAAAAGGTGTAATAAAAGCAAAATGTTAAAAATATTTATTTCTGAATTACATATGATCTTCTTCTGTCTGTATTGAATATCACTTTAAAAATTTTTTTGATACTGGAGATTGAATCCAGGGCCTCACACATTGTAGGCATTTGCTCTACCAGTGAGCTGCATCCTAAGCCCTTTTTATTTTATTTTGAGACAGGATCTCACTAAGTTGACCTCAAATTGTGATCTTCCTACCTCAGCCTCCCAAAAATTAGGATTACAGGTATGTGCCACTGTTCCTGGTGAACATGTCATTTTTGAAATAAGAAATGAATAATGTTATTATGCTTTTATTTTTTAAAGGCAAGGGAACCCAAAGTACACCTATCATATAAGACATCTGTGCTATGGCTTGGATATGGCTCAAGTATGTCCCTCAAGGGTTCATGTGTTGAAATTTAATCCCCATTGTGAGGTAGTAAGAGGGTGGAAATTTAGTCCAACTATAATATTTAGGGGCATAGCCTTTTGGATGTGATTAGAATTAGATCAGCTCATTAGGTTGGAGCCTTCATGATTGAATCTGAGTGACCTTATAAGAAGAGGATACACACATATGTTCCCTGTCTCTTACCATGTGATGCTCTGCATTGCCTTAGGACTCTGCCAGTAAGAAAAACCATCACCAAAGGTAGCCCTTGACCTTGACCTTGACCTTCCAGACTCATGAGCAAAAATATACCTCTTTTCTTTATAAAGTTACTTGGCCTGATATTTCATTATAGCAATGCAAAACAGACTATTTACATCATCCAATACCTTTAACTTTACAAGGACATGTAACTGCATCTGTCTTTGTGCATTACTGGAACTCTTAACACTTAGCATAATTCTTGTCATGTGAAAGTTATTTATAAATATTTGTTAAATGAATGAGTGAACAAATGTAAGAACAAGAAAAGTAGTAGTAACAGAAGAATCAAGGTAAAGGAGAAACTCACAAGAAACTCTATACACAATTGTCTGGTCTCTTCCATGTTGATTTGATATTTAAGCTTCATGGGATGGGACCCATTCATCTTTGGATGCCTCTCAGGGCCTTTCCTATAGTAGGAGGAGATCTATAAATATTGCATGAAACTATAAATAATAGCTTCTCTTCTTCTTACTGGAATCATATCTATAGACTTCCCCACAGCTACTGAATGCTTGCGCTAGTGGCAGATCATATGCAAGAACTGGAATTATAGCCATTGCAATAGGAAGTTATATTGTTGGGGTAAGGTTTGCTTTAAAGTAGCAGAAAGAAAACAAAGTAAGAGCAGCTTAAAAATTAAGTCTATTTTCTTCTAATGTTGAAGGAGTCTAGAGGCAGGCAGTCCAGGATTAAAATGGAGCCCTATGATGCCAAGGACTCAGGTTTCTTCTACCTTTTTGCTCTGCCACAAGTGGCTTCCAATCTCAAGTTCACCTCATGGTCCAAAATGGCTCCTGAAGTTCCAGTTATTACATCGACATTCCAACCAGCAGGAAAGAGGAGAAGTTGTAAAGAAAGGCACATCCGCCGGGCATGGTGGTGCACACCTGTAATCCCAGGGCTTGGGAGGCTGAGGCAGCAGGATCATGAATTCAAAGCCAGCCTCAGCAACTTGACGAGGGCCTAAGTAACTCAGTGAGACGCTGTCTTTAAATTAAAAAAAGGGGGGAGGGAGTGGCTGGGGATGTGGCTCAGTGGTTAAGCACCCCTGGGTTCAATTCCTGGTACCAAAAACCAAAAAAAGTAAGTCATATTTATCTCTATAAATTACACATACCACCTCCACTTATGTCTCACGTGGATTTTACTGCATTGGGAAACACGTGGCAGTTTATGCCACTGAAATGTCCTTAGCTATCCTATCACTAGCCAACTTGATTCTCATCAAACATACAACATCTGCTTGGGCAATGTAGGGAAGGTTATCATGACAGTGGCTTACAGTTAACCAGGTGCCTGGGACCGATGCTGACCAACACCACTCTGAGTTGCACCTTGATGGCATGTTTCCATTTCTGGCATGGTCTCCACTATTGTTGCAGGGGTGAACTAGATCACTACCCTCTGCCTGGCAGAGTGGGGCCACACAGACCAAGTTATCCGTTTTCTCATGGCAGTGATATCTTATGTCCTTCAGACCCTGCTGACTGCAGTATTCAAATCATCAGAGAAATCAGGAAGTTGCAGGGAAAGATTCTCATTATACACACAAGGAAAGAAATAGAAGAGATGAGTTAAAAAAGTTATTTAACTGGGCATGGTGGTGCAGGCCTGTAATCCCAATGACTCAGGAGGCTGAGGCAGGATTGCAAGCTCGAGGCCAGCCTCAGCAACTTGGTGAGGCCCTAAACAAAAGTTCTCCAAGAACACACCCATACCACCCACACCACTTCCTATGACCATCACTGACCCAATCACTGCCACCCTAACTGAAAGGCAGTCTGGGAAATCAATTACCTAGCTCTCCAACTAGGTTCACAACATCTTGTTTTTATGCACAGAATTTTTTCATATTGTGTGTGACCTCTGTTGTGGCTCAATGCACTATATTGTACTGGGTGCCTTTGGCAGGAAGTGTAAGATAACAGTAAAAGCAAAGAGAAAAGTGTAGTTTTGAATATGGGTTCTTTAATTCACTGTCTTCTAAAAGTAACTAACCTTGCTGAATGTCATTCTCCTGCTAGGTAAAAGGGTTTGCAGGGCTACTGTGAGAATTAAATATGATAGCATATTTATAGCTCCTGGCCCTGAAGAGAGAGCCCTAGAGAGTTACCACTCCATTTTGTGTGCTGTGTTCTGTTTGATGAGCCAGTGGTAGGTGGATGGAGTGGAATGTAGCAGAGTCTGAAGGTCAAGAGCACGGGCCCTAAGTAAGGCACTGGGTCCAGATCTCCTCTCTACTGTGTACCAGCTGTGGGGCCTCGGAGAAGTTACTTGACCTCTCTAAGCTTCAGTTCCTCCATCTATTAGCTGGAGATAAGAACAGAACACATCTCCTAGGGTGCATTTGGAAGAAAAGAGATAATGTACATAAATCACAGGCACTGTGTCTGGCACAAAGTATACACATAGTGTCAGCTCTTTTTGATATTAATTGTATTTTTTTCTCCATTGGCCCAGAACTAAACCCATTGAACCAAAAGAGCAAGCACATTGCTATTGAAGCTCTTTTTTAAAGATAAAGTCATTTTCAAGCCCTTAAAATACACAAACATTTATAACTGGAAACAGCAGCATACCAAGAGTGGGGGCTGGGGTAAGACCTTCACTGGATGAAGACTACAAGAAGGTTCATAAGCTGTAGGGATTTTTTTTTTTTTTTTTTTTTTCCCAGTGCTGGGGATTGAATTCAGGGTCTTGTGCAGGCTAGATGATTAGGCAAGTGTTCTACTATGAAGCTATACCCATAGCCTTTCTTAAAATTCTATTTTACTCTGAGACAGTCTCATTAAGTTTCCCAGGCTGGCATCAAACTTGTGCTCCTCCTGCCTCAGCCTACTGAGTCACTGGGATTGTGTGTTTGTCACTGAGCCTGACTTATTTGCTGAGGTTCTAAATGATTGCTGCGATTACTATTGAATTTTAAGAATGGATATGTGAGCTTCAAGTTAGTACATCTGTAGTCCTTATCTTTTAAAAAATATCACATTCAATTGCAGAGCTCCCAGTTTTGTAGTCAGCCTCTGGCATCTGCAGACGCAATTTGTACCATTTTGTCATCCTCAGATTGGCTTCACTTTGTACCTCTAAACCCTGAGCATAAACAGTATACCCAATCAACAAGGACTCAGCGAGAGCAGAAATGAAGACATGAAACTTGAGTTACTTCAAGTCTAGGGGAACTTTATTTATATTTAAAGTTAAAATAAGCCAGGTGTGGTGGTACACATCTGTAACCCCAGCAATTCGGGAGGCTGAGGTAGAAGGAACCCAAGTTCAAGGCCAGCTTTAGCAACTAAGCAAGACCTTCAGCAACTGAGTGAAACTCTGTCCCCAAATGAAAAATAAAAAAGGATGTAGCTCATGGAAAAGTGTCCCTGGATTCAATTCCCAGTACAAAAACAAAAAAAGAAGTTTTTAAATTAAATATAAAATAAAGCTAACAGCTAACAGAGTGAACTCTGAGGTATGACACAGTTGTGTTAGCTTTTCAATGCTGTGACAAAATCCCTGAGAAAACCAACATAAAAGAAAGAAGGATTTACTTGGATTCATGGTTTCTTGGCCCCACTGCTTTGGGCCTGTGGCAGCACGGTGCGTCATGGTGGCAGGAAGGCATGGTAGAGGGGGCCTATTCATCTTATGGTAACCAGGAAACAAAGAAAGGGGAAGGGGCCATGTCCCAGTATCCCTTTCAAGGGCACCTAACTTGCTCCTACTTGATTCACATCTTAGCGGTTCCACCACTTCTCAATAGCACCACAGGTTGATGACCAAGCCTTTAACACAAGAGCCTTTGGGAGACACTTAAGGTCCAAACCCTAAGCTGGGTGCCACAGCACACACCAGTAATCCCAGCAATTCATGAGGCTGAGGCAGGAGAATCACACATTCAAGACCAGTTAAGGCCATTTAGAGAGACTCTAAGCAACTTAACAAAACCCTGTCTCAAAATAAAAAGTAAAAAGGTCTAGGGGTATATAGCTCAGTGGTAAAGTGCCCCTGGGTTCAATCCCAGTACCTAAGTAAGTAAGTTAATTAATTAATTAATTAAATTAAAAGATCTAAACCATAACAACATAGTCCCCCTTATCCACAGGAGGTATGTTCCAAGCCCCCTCCGTGGAAGCAGCAGCAGATGCAAGCTCCATTCTTCCTGATTCCTGGGTTCTTGATTGCTGCTGCAATCACCAGAGGACAACAGACTCCAGCTTCTTCACTCTTCCAAAGGTGACTGCTGGATAGGAAACTGTCACCAGTCTATGACAGGAACAGAGGTTGAGAGTAAATGTTTAAAACCTCTTATTCTGAAGCTCCAGCATCTTGGACTTGAGCAGCTACTGGTTCCTCCTGCTCTCCAGCTAATGGCCATTGGGGTACTGCCCAGCTTCTGGTTGTGTGAGCCAATCCAATAAATCTCCTTTTTATAATCCTATCTATACATAAATCCTGTTGGTTCTGCTTCTCTAAAGAACCCTGACTAATACAACTCCCAAGGTAACTGACCTAGTACTAAGTGTTGGTATTTCTCAAACTGTGATCAATGACCGATTTTTTGAAATTTTTGATCTGTTACAGACTAATGCTAATATGCAGCTTAGACCACTTGGGGGCTCATTGTGTGGTTTATATCATCCAAATGTTCTTTACCTTGTTTAACAAGACATGTCCACTGATCACACACTTGGATGTAGCAGCAATATCAAGTTGCCATAAAGCGTTTTAAACATGTACTCTCAACCTCTGTTCTTGTCATAGACTGTTGACAGTTTCCTATTCAGCTTTGGGTTGCTCCCTACCATATCATATAAAATCCCTAGTGAAGACTTGTGGACAGAAAAAAGAAAAAAATCCCTGGATAATTAATGTTATGGTTTGGATCTTAAATGTCCCCCAAAAGCTTATGTGTTAAAGGCTTGGTCTCCAGTGATGGTGCTAAAACAGAAAGTGGTGGACACTTTAAGAGGTGGGGGAGGGGTGGCTAGAGGAGAGAAGTTAAATCACTGGAGGTGTGCCCTTAGAAGGGATGTTGGACCTTAGACCCTTCTCTTCCCTCCTCATCCCCCACTTGCCTCCTGGCTGCCATGAGGTGAACAGCTTTGCTCTGTCATGCACTCCCTCTCCTGACATTCTCTCCCTACCCTCTTGCCTCAGGTTCAAAAGCAACAGAGCCAGCCCGCTGTGGACTGAAACCTTGAGTCATAATAAACCTTTCTTCCTTATAAGTTGATCATCTCAGATATTTTGTCACAGTGATAGAAAACTGAATAACACATTATATACGCAGATTTTAGCCTCTGAGTCTTAGATTCCTGAGCATATTTGTGGAGTTAAGAGCACGGGTCTGACTCAGCATCAGTGCCAGCTGTGTGGCCTTAGACAAGTGCCTAAACCTCTTTAAGTGTGCGTTTTCTCATCCTTAGATTGAGGAATGTTAGTCTGTAACAGAGGGGAGTTGTAAGGAAGTACATGTTTATAAACCCTGGGGATGCTGTCACACGGTAAGCACTCATGCATTATAGCTATTATTAGTGTTATTGCTACCCATCTCCCTTTTGGGTGTAATATGTGGGATCAGGGCTGTGGGGATGCAGGTTATCCTGGCATACTGGCACACCTACCATAATACAGCCCAGGACAGAGAGCATTGGGCCAGGAGGCAGAACTGTGGGCTCTGACCCTATTTTCTGGTGACCTGGGTTGGGTCACTGTGCTACAGATATATTCAGAAGGCTGCGATAGGGCACCATGCCACACCCATCTAACACTGGGTCTCACCCCACGGAGGGCAGCAGACTGAGACACCTGCCACATATAGCAGGGATTCACATAGAGTCACAACAGTGCACAGAGGTGTAAGGTAAAAAACAGCCCTTTTGTACTCAGTTTTAGCATCCCTTCCCTAAAAGACTAAAGCAGCTCCTGCCCCAGGCGGTTCCTCTCCCGAATCTTCCACCCGGGAGAACAAAGCCTGGCCGCTCAGGTTACCACATCAAAGAAGACCGCTGCCACTTATCTGCCCTGTCAGTTTTAAAGTGACCAATCCATAGCTTGCCACGTGGTTTGTAGCGGGCCCTATAAATTCCCTGTCCCACGTCCCCTCTGCCCTTTTGCTTTTTCCTCCTTCCTCCTCCTGGGCTCCCATCCCCCTGAATAAAGGATCTCCTGGCTATATGAGGTGTCATCATGTATGGATGGCTGATATCCTAACAAGAGGGACCCCATTTGCTCCTGTGGGAGTTTATGTGCCTCTCCATCTTGGGGTTCTGAGTCAGAGCCCACAAATAAGCGTGAGTTCGATTCCTGTGATGGGAGGGTGCCCTCCTCTTCTTTGCTCTCCTTGAAGAGAGACTTGCCCCTCGGGACAATCTTGCCCTTCCTGGCCACTCCACTCATGGTCTGGACAGTGGTGAACTGGGGCAACCACTGCTGCGCTCTGCTTAGCCACTGCCTCTTCCTCTCAGGAATGTCCCCTGGCAGGAAGTGGCCTTCTCAGCTCCCCAGCCCTCTATTGGCCTGGCAGGGAGGAGCTTTCCCACCACGCTTCACTTAGGAAGCCCATTTGGCCTTCCTACAACTTTACCTTTTCAACTATAAAATACATATTTTGGGCACCATCTATTGGATCCTCTATTTCTCAGCAAATTTTAAACTTGGTCCGGACAGAGAGGGGCCATTTCTTGGCCCCCTCAGGGACATGGAGAGTTAGATATGGACCACAATGGACCAGATGGATCATGAGCTACTCGCTGCAGGACCCATGATGATGTGGACACTGTTGTCACTTCTCCTGTGGTGACACACAAATAATTTTTTACTGACACTGGTTGAATGAATGAACAATTTCTTCTGCAGTGGTGGTTGGTGAGAGTGGGGTCAGAAGGGACCAAGAAATGCTGCAGAAGAAGGGAGACATTTTATCCAGGCTTGGAAAGACAAGGAAGGTGCACTGTCAGGGAAAAGCCCAGGGTGGGCATGTTCTGTGGCCATCAGTAAGTCCCCATCTTTCTGAGACCCCACTTTGTCCTCTGTAGAATGAGAGAACTGCTCTTGTCTCCCTCTCAGGGTCCTTAGGACTGTTATCCAGTGTACCTGAGGCAAAAATGTTTAGAAAATTATAAATTGTTGTACAAATTATTATATAATAAATGGTCAGTCCCTGGCACAAACGTTGACTGTCAGCAGAGGTTCGAACAAAATTTCTTTTAAGTTGATGAATTCTTTGAATCTTGTCTATAAAAACTGGACTCTCCTAGAAATGATTTTCATTAATGTCCAATGCCCACAATTTAATCACATCGCCACTTCCTGAGACACTGGCCTCTGTGGATATGTTGTTAAAAATGTTTTCAGAGAAAACAATAGGAAAACAAGGCTGTCAGTTTGACATTCCTTGTTAGGATTTTTTCCAGGCTGCTGATGTCTACATGCAAATAATATCTTTAGAAAAGCAAATGGGTTCCAGTGACTTGTAAATTTCTTTTTTCTCCCCAATTTGCATAGAGGGGAGGCCAGTAGAAAATGTAGTGGCAATCAGATTTCACTTGTAATGAAACAATGAGGCATTTTTGACTGTGCAGGGGTGTTTAAATAATCATGAAAGAAGCAGCTCTTTTTTCTCTTGGTCCAATTAGGTGCTGTTTTCTCTGCAAAGAATAGTCAAAGGCAATCATACCTTGATCCCCCTGTGTCAAAAGTCTGTCTGAAAGACGACGTCTCATCATCCATGAGGGTACAGCACATTTATTTTTCTGTCTGGATGTGACACCCCTTCAGAGAAAGGCTGGTAGTTTTGAGCAGCAATCTCATCTCATCTCTGCATGTAGGTGAGGGCTGCTTCTCCCTAGAAGAGAACTGTGCCCAGCCAGGTATGTTCCCAGTACAGGCAGATGCTGTCAACATAGAGTCTTAGTGGGAAGCCAGAGAGAGAGCAGAGCATTAAGGTGAAGAGGCTGAACTGCCACCTATCAGCAGCTCTGGGATGAGAGGAGCTGGGTGTGTAATCCACTTGCAGAGTTCAATGCTTTCAACAACATAACAGTCCATCTGCAGAAACCATCTGAAGGATAGGCTGCAAATTTCAGTTCCAGCAATATGGTTGTGCTTTCACTGCTGGCAAATTTCTGGGAGCCTGGGAGGGAAGACGGAAAAGGAGGAGGACTTTGAAATAGAACTATGGACCTGTTCTGCCTCTGGAAAGCCATGGGAAGGGCCATGTCGTAGAAGGATTGCAGCTATTGATTAGGGCCAGCATGGTTTTCTTTTCAAGGGACGTAATCTGTCCCAGTGTCATTGGTGAATGGGGCACTTCTTACACATCCAGCACAGTGCAAGCAGAAGAATCATAATCATAATCATAATCATCTATGGAGTGGCGCATGGCTTACAAGGTGTTTATCACTTATGGTGTTGTGTATTTTTGCCTCCCCCAAAGTCCTGAGGAGTAAGAAAGGATATGGAAATTATTTCCCTGTAAAAAGAGTTGAAAGAATAAGATCTCATAAAAATAATTGCTTCAATTTGTTGAGCACTTACCAGACCTTCTGAGTTATCACTTTAATTGTCATAATCACCTTAGAAGGAAGGTACTTGGAGTTTCCAATTTGCAGATGGGAAAACAAACGTGCAAGAGAGGTTAAGTTGCACAGATCATGCCAGGAGAACAGGGTAAGCCAAAACTCCAAACCAGCAGAGGCAGCACCTTGCCATCTTCTGAATCACCATGTGAGGCTTCTGGTGTCTTCTCTGTTTGACACTTAGTCCTCTTTATTCCTCAGGGAAAGACATTCAACAAGTATTAAGATCCTACTGTGGCCAGGTGTGGTGGCACACACCTGTAATCCCAGCTACTGGTGAAGCCAGAATTAGATAGGCAGTGTAGATAGGTAAGTTGAGTCAGGTCGGATCAGGGAGGCCAATTTGGAGAAGTATTGAAATGTTAATACCTCCAGAGCCCTTCCTCCACCCTTATCACCCCTGCTCCAACCATTGCTAAGGTAACCTGTCCCAAGTAGTTGTTAATTACACCTATCCCTTTGCTTTTTGGCCATCCCACCAAACATCCTGGGCCTGGTTACCTAGGCAGGAAGGACAGAGATAAGGGGAAGAGAGCAGAACAAAGGAAGCCTAGGACATATAAAAAGACAAAACATGTGTATTTCTGGGGATACCAGGATACCAGCTATGGCCTCCTTTTCCCTCCAAGCCTATATTACCCCTTTTTAAATAAACCCTGCTTAAAGCCGGGCGTGGTGGCTCAAGCCTGTAATCCCAGCACTTAGGGAGGCTGAGACAGGAGAATCGCGAGTTCAAAGCCAGCCTCAGCAATGGTGAGGCACTAAGCAACTCAGTGAGACCCTGTCTCCACATAAAACACAAAATAGGGCTGGGGATGTGGCTCAGTGGTTAGGTGCCCCTGAGTCCAATCCCCAGTACCACCCCAAAAAAATAAAAAATAAAACCCTGCTTAAACGCTTGCCTTGGTGTGCTTCTCTAATGTTCAAACTTCAACATTTCAAACTTCAACATGTTCAAACTTCTCTAATGTTCAGACTTCAACATGTGGAGGATACAGCCAATGGCTGTATCACTCGGGGGGGGGGGGGGTCTGAGGCAGGAGGATCTCAAGTTGAAGGCCAGACTCAGCAACTTACCAAGACCCTTGTTCAAAGTAAAATGATAGGGACTGTGATGTAACTCAGTGGTAGAGCACTTGCTTAGCATGATTGAGGCCCCAGATTCAATCCCCAGTACCAAGGGCAGGGGCAGGGAGCCTACTATATGCCAGAACTGCCCTTGGACCCTGGGGATGCATTTGTTCACTATTTTCTGGGTGTCCACTGTTAGCACAGAAATATCATGACAGCAAACTTTATAAATCATTTTGGCACTTTATTTAGGAATGGAGCTTCACACAAGAGCAGGGGATGCAGGGATGAGGTGATGCAGCGACAGAACCCAGTTTCCTGATGGAAAGCGGGCCCCCAAACAAAGAAAGGGACTGGATTTTTTATAAGCTATTTTGGCAGGTGGTCTAGTGAAGAATGTGTTGTCCGGACACTCAGGAATTTGGGGCTTGTTTATCAATTCAATGGGGTAATCAATTTACCATTTCAATATGTTGATGGGCTCCTTCATCCCTGGATTAGCATCAGAAAGACATTGTTTGGGGAGGTTGGAGCTGCTAGCATAATTAGCATCAGGAAGACATTTTGGGGGGAGGTGAAAGTCACCAAATGCATCGGCTGCATCACCTTGTCCCCGCATCCCCTGTTGCTGTGTGAAGCTCCATTCCTGAATAGAGTGCCAAAATGACTTATGAAGTTTGCTGTCCTGTTCTGCGCTAACAGTTTTTATCTATTGTTAAGAGTCACCTGAGTTCTGGGAGTCACTCTTGAGGAACTTGAGAGCAGCTTTTTAGCTCTGTTAGTGCCATCTGCGGTAGGGTGGGTCTCACTGACCATGTGGCTTCCCCGGGAAGTGTGAGGGATGGTTCCCTTTTTTAACGACCCTCCTCTTCATAACATGGCACTGACCGGCTTTCAGTTCTCCAGTGGTCTCATTAATCTCCCTGATTGGGAGGTTATGTGGCCTAGAATTGTAAAGCTCTTTAGAGAAGTTCCCTTGTTTCTTGGATTCAGGCTGACTCAGAGTGCAAGGGCCAACTACTGGTTTCCTTGGCTCCTTTGATCTAATTTTTAGTTTAAGTCTTGATCTTAAACACTCAGCAAGCCAATCTTACCAATCTTAAAATAAAGGTACTGGGCTATAGCTTCAACGTCTATCTGTCCTGTCATAGAGTTTAAGGAAAATACAAACTAAAATTAACAAGTCTAGTTTGTGCAATAGCTATCTTGAATTTTGGCTGAGGTGTATATTATATTCCCTGGTTGAGATCCTAGTAATCTTTACAACAAAATTAATCCTTTGAATATAACTTTAAATGAACTAGAATCTTGTCTACTTTGAAGTTATTATGGTAAGCTGGGAGACAGAACCTTATCTCAGGTAAGGTAGAGCTTCTCACAAAATCTTAAAGTGTTTTAGTTTTGAAGTTGATTTTTAAATATCATTTTACAAAGTTCATATATATTGTTTCCTGAATCCACATGAATGTTAGCATAATATGATATTACATTTAAAACATGAATTAAAGAAAGGCTGAGAGGGCTTTTTAACTTTCTTTTTGTGTGGAAAAGTAGCAACACTCATGTCTCACAATATTAAACTTTAAATAGATTAAGCTCTCATTTACTTAAACACATTTAAATTTTACCCCAGTGCAAAAGGTAACATAAAACTTTATCTTATTGACAACAGGTTCAGTTATAGAAACAAACCCTCAATAAAATTTGCTATCCTTATAAGTCTAAAATTACCATACAACTTTAGTTTGGAGAATATCAGCTTGAGATAATACTCTTTTAAATATTCTACTTTAAAGACTTATATGCCTGGAAGATATGAAACATTTAATATAAAAATAGGACTAGTAGCATCATAGGTGCCTTGGTGTTATTATATTTAGAGTCAACTTAGTCACAAACATAAGCCTTTTGAAATTTACCCTTCATTTCATTTACTGTAAACTTTCTTTAACACTTACTTTAAACCCTCTTGTTTCTTTCACCATACGAAGACTTTCTTACCCAGGAACACTTTCTTTTTTTCCTTCCACTAAATACCATATCTAGAATATTTAATTCCTTCTGTTTACATCCCAAAGCAATCCTTGTGAATTTCTGAACTTAGATAACAGTAGAAACTTCTAGGCCTTCATATATAGGAATTGATAAATTTTTGTGTTGAACCCAAGACACAAAGAAAGGATAATTGACTTCAACTTTTAAATCAAATTAAGCAAGCCTACACTGTGTACACAAATCAGCTGTACAGCAGCTGTCCCCTTTAAGCAGTGGGGGTCAGCAGCTTTGTTCAGGGGCAGGGAAGTTTTTATAACACAGAGAATTATAAAGGTAAGTATCTTAGGAGTTTACAATTGACAGAGTTCTGGCAAGGGCAATACAGAGGCAGATAGTAAATCAAAGATTTACATGGCTTCCGAGCAAGCAAAACATTTATGACCTTGTGTGGAGTTGGCTTTCAGTCTCAAGATAGAAGGGTTAGAGAATTACATTTGTTTACCATTTATGAAAACACAATGTTTACATATATAGAA
>PVHX01003961.1:0-22827 GCA_004024805.1 Geosciurus inauris
GAGTTCAATCTCCAGTACCAAAAAAATAAATAAACAAAGTTATGTGTCCATCTACAACTAAAAAATTATGTTAAAAAATCAATGAAGCAATATTTCTTCTACTCTCCTGACTGATAAAATGTATTTTTCCCTTTATTCATCCAATTATTAAAAATTTAGCCATTGTGTATTCTTTGCCAGAACCCATATTAGGCTCAGAACATACGAAATAAAAATGCATGTGTTGAGCCGGGTGTGGCAGCACACGCCTATAATCCCAGCACTTTGGGAGGCTAAGACAGGAAAATCTCGAGTTCAAAGCCTGCCTCAGCAACAGTGAGGTGCTAAGCAACTCAGTGAGACCTTGTCTCTACATAAAACACAAAATGGGGCTGGAGATGAGTCTCAGTGGTCGAGTACCCCTGAGTTCAATCCCCGGTACCAAAAAAAAAAGGCATATGTCCGGTCCTTAAGGAGTTTACAGTCAACTGGAGGGCAGACATTTGACAAATGAATAGAGTATAATATGAAAAGTATTATAATAGTGGCACATATAAGCTACTGTGGGAACATGGAGTGAGAAGCTCTAATTTAGCTGATATAGGAGGGATGAGATGAAGAATCAGGTAATAATGATTCAATAATAAGTAATATAGTAACAACAACAATAATGATAGTGGTCATACACCAAACAAATTCTAAATGTAATTATACTTATGGAGGGGTAGGTTGACAGAAGCCAATACAAATTAGTAGGCAGAGAAGGGGTCCAGGGTATAACAATGCAAATCTTAGGTAAAAAGGTTTATCAAGTCTATCTAGCTAGAACATTGTTGCCATAGTCACAAGCTCCTTTATTAGGTGCTTCCCATATGTGATCTAGATATTATTGCCTCCATTTAAAAGAGGCCCTGAGGCTCACAGGAGTTATGTGATTTGCCTCTAGAAAGGCAACTGGTATGTGGTAAAACAGAACCTAGGGAAGAACTTGGGTATCTCCGACTCCTGCTCCATCTAGCATATAACACTGCCTTCCTGTACACCTTTGATTAGGAGCACCTTGAAAGACCAGGGATTTCACAAGTGAACCAAGGAGAAAAGTGAATTGTAGGTAGGAGGGGCATATGCAAGGCATTAAGGAATTAGAGAGCTTAGCAAATCCTCATAGGCACAATTATTTGGAATAATTGGAGTAGAAATTATGTGGGTAGAAAGTGCTGGCAGACAAAATCAGATAGGCCTAGCTGGGCTGGAATAAGAAGGGCTCTTGAATATTGCACAGAAGGGCTTATATTTTAGTGCAGTAGGTATCGGGAAACCACTGAAGAATTTTAAGCTTTAGAATCACATGATCAGATTTGCCATTCAGAAAGATGAGTGTGCAAAGGCCCAGACAAAGTCTAACATGAGTCCAGCCAGCCAAGGACAAGGGCCAAGCAGTGGGCGGAGTCTGCACTTTGACTGGAGGCACCAGGCAGAATAAAAAAGTCCTAACCTTTAGCCTGTATTCCCTACACAATTTATGGGACTTCCTTTGACATGACAAAATGTAAACATCTTTTCATCACCATCATCAAAACCATCATGCAACATGTTCTTTTAAAGAATGCTGAAAGGCACAATTTTGCAAATGGTTCTGGGGAGGCTATGCTCCCTCTTACACTTTCAGTCACGCTGCTTCTTAGGAGGCATTTTGGGTGGATGGAAGACAGGAAATAAGGTTCAAAGGAAAGATATCTGAACAAGGCCAACGGCAACAGAGTGGTGGTAGGGAGGATTGGCTATGTGATTCAACACAACATGATAACTGATTGAACGCAGAGACTGAAAGTGAGTCAGAGGTGACTCCTAGTTTTGCATGAGGAAATGAGTAGATGGTGTCATTCTCCAGGATATGGGAATCTTTGGAGAGATTTTGAAAGAAAGATGTGGAGTTCAATTTGAAGATGCTGATTTTACATTTGAATGTCAAATTTGTTCTGGCACCATTTGTTGAAAAAAATTGTCTTTATTCCATGGCACCTTTGTCAAAAATCAGTTTACTGTATTTTTTTGGATCCATTCCCAGCCTTCCTATTCCATTGGTATTTGAATCCTTGTGCCAATACCACACTGTTTTGTTTTGATGAATATAGTTTTAGAGTGAGTCCTGAAATAGGGTAATATATACTTTTAAGAACTTCAACTTTATTTTTTTAATCAGAAGTATTTTGCCTTTCCATATGATTTTTTTTTTTTTTTTTTTTTTTTTTGGTACTGGAGATTGAACTCAGGGGTATTCGACCACTGAACCATATTCTCAGCTCTATTTTGTGTTTTATGTAGAGACACGGTCTCACTGAGTTGCTTAGCACCTTGCCCTTGCTGAGGCTGGCTTTTGAACTCGCAATTCTCCTGTCTCAGCCTCCCAAAGTGCAGGGATTACAGGCATGCGCCACCGCTCCCAGGCATGCCTTTCCATATGAATTTTAAATCTTCCTTCCTTCCTTCCTTCCTTCCTTCCTTCCTTCCTTCCTTCCTTCCTTCCTTCCTTCCTTCCTTCCTTCCTTCCTTCCTTCCTTCCTTCCTTCCTTCCTTCCTTCCTTCCTTCCTTCCTTCCTTCCTTCTTCCCTTCCATCCATCCTTCCTTTCTCTGTTGACATTGAACTCTGGACCCTGTGCCTACTAGCTAAGTGCTTTAACTATTCAGCCTCATATGAATTTAGTTTGTCAGTATCTACAAAAAACTTGCTGGGAGGCTAGAGTTGTGGCTCAATGGCAGAGTGCTTGCCTGGCATGTGTGAGGTCCTGGGTTTGATCTTCAGCACTGTGTATAAATAAATAAATAAAATAAAAAGGTCAATTGACAACTAAAAATATATTTTAAAAAAACTTGCTGGGTTATTGGGTGGGATTACATTTATTTGGCAAATCAAATTGGGGAAATTGACATCTTAATAATATTGTCTTCCAATCAATGAATGTAGTTTATGTTTCTATTTATTTACACATTTTTTGTTTCTTATGTCAGGGTCTTATAGACTTCTGCATACAGAACTTGCTCGTAGCTTGTTAAATTTATCCTTAAGTACTTCATTTGTTTCTGTTGGACATACTGATTTTGAGGTGCCTGGGTACTTCTGTATGAAGAAGTCCTATGGAAAAATAGATATAATGCCTGGAGGTTTGGGGTGTTGTCAAGGCTGGGCTTTAGGCTTGGCATAGTCACATTGCTCAGAAAATGTCACATTTCTCATGGATGTAATACAGAGAAGAAGATAGGGCTGAGGATTAAAAGTTCCCTTAACAACCAACTAGCGGTTAATTATGGCACTCGATGTTCTAAGAAATAAATCAAGGAAGCTGGGCTCAGTGGCATATGTCTGTAATCCCAGTGATTCAGGAGGCTGAGGCCGGAGGATTACAAATTCAAAGCCAGTCTTGGCAATTTAGTGAAACTGTATCTCACTAAAATAAATTTTTTTGATTCAGAAGTATTTTGCTTTTCCATAGAATTTTAAATCTCCTTCATTCTTGCCTGCCTTTCTTCTTTACTGGGGATGTAGCTCAGTGCTACAGGGTTCAATCCCCTGTACAATAGATAGATAATAAATAAATAAATAAATAAATAAATAAATAACCAAGGAAGACCCAAGAATCCCACAATAAGTGGTTAACACACAAACTTTGACACCAAAGAGTGTATATTTATACTCTGGTTCTGAGACCTTGCAAGTTTCTTTTTCCCTAATTGTAAAATGTGTTAAGTAATAATATCCACTTCTTAGGGTTTTGGGAAGATAAAATGAGACAGTGTGCTTGAAGGGCATAGAACAGTGCTTAGAATTGTGAGCATTTATTTCCTGTTAGCCACTTTACTAGTTCTATAAATGACTTGCTTGGAGCCTACTGTGGGAATGGCTTGGAAAAAACTTCACGGTTTTCAAGACCGTTGGCATTTTCTGGTAATAATGACTGATGTTCAAAGAGAAAAATTGGGATTCACTGACTATAATTTTTCATGCACACAGTGTGCTCAGATCTTGGTGTCCCATTCCTAAGATGATTGGCACATAAGAAAGAATCTGTAACATTTAGAATCCCCTGCTATAATCTCTTTGGAAACCATGCCTACTTGGTGAGTTTTTTTTTTTTTTTGGTACTGGAGATTGAACTCAGGGGCACTCAACCACTAAGCCACACCCCCAGCCCTATTTTGTGTTTTATTTAGAGACAGGGTCTCACTGAGTTGCTTAGTGCCTCTGTTGCTGAAGCTGGCTTTGAACTCTCGATTCTCCTGTCTCAGCCTCCCAAAGTGCTGGGATTAAAGGCATGTGCCACCACGCCCAGCCTCTACTTGGTGATTATTAATATGGTATTCAAACATCTCCTGAAGTATGAGAGGTGAGTATATATATCATCAAGGACTCATAATTTCCTTCTGGAAGAAAGCAAGAAAAGTGGTTAGAATTCATATCCTTCCCCCATCCCTCCTTACTCTCATTGGTTGTCTCTTGCTCACAGAGGTTAACCCGGTAGTTCAATCTGTCTCCAGTTTTGCATGAGCTGACCCCATCCTGGACCCAGAATTCTTCATATGACTCTCATTTCAGAGTGGGGCACGCCTGTAATCCCAGCACTTTGGGAGGCTGAGACAGGAGAATTGTGAATTCAAAACCAGTCTCAGCAATGGCGAGACACTAAGCAACTCAGTGAGACCCTGTCTCTACATAAAACACAAAATAGGGCTGGGGATGTGGCTCAGTGGTCCAGTACCACTCAGTTCAATCTCTGGTACCAAAGAAACAAAAACAAAATAACAAAAAGACTCACTTCAGGAAAGGACAAAAATTGTTCAATGACAACTCGATTGTTTGAACACTGCTTTGCGCTTTGTTTGATGGAGGAAAAGGGAGAATTATAACTTCTTTTCAAAAGAGGACCACTCTCTACTATTGGCAGCTATCAAGGTAGAGATTCACCAAAAACATTAACATAGATTATAAATGATCTAAAAAGGTAAAAGAGCTAAACTTAAACTTCTTTGAGATGACTTGTACTGAGCTGGGCGAGGCTGTGCACGTCTGTAGTCCCAGTGACTTGGGAGGCTGAGGCAAGAGGATTGCAAATTCAAGGCCAGCCTCAATAATCTAGTGAGGCCTTCAGCATGTTAGCAAGAACCTGCCTCAAGACAAATAATAATAGTAATAATAAAGGGCAGGGGATGTATTTCAGTGGTAAAGCACCCCTGGGTTCAGACCCCAGTACCAAAACAAAGAGTTTTGTTGTTCTCAGACCCAAGACTGGTGTAGCCGTGGCTATTCTTTGTAGAAGTTCTGAAGTGCTGTTGTGTTCACCGGTCTTTGATGTAATTGCATAAAGTGTGCCTTCAAAGTGATTTTTGAATCACCATAAAGATGCCTGGGTGAAAGAAATGCTACAGATAATTTTGTACCGATTTTACTTGGTACTCAGATTGTAACACTAGACTTCACCTTGGGTACAGTGAATTGTAACCTCCTGAAGTACTTCTTTTTGGCTCATCATTGGCCAAGGCACAATGCAGTTTGGTTTGGCTTTTAAATTTTTAAAAAGTTTGTGAATTGCAAATGTCACAAGCATACTACTGTGGATGTTATTCTTGCACATAATTAAAATGGGTCTCTAATTCATTTGTTTCATTAAACAATTTTCTAGATTTAGTCTTTGGAGTGCTATGCATACATTTATGCATATTATAATTTGACATCAATAATTCTGACATTTAAAAAATGAAACAATTACCCAAATCAATTTATGTTAAGTATATCTTACTTTATGAGGTGGACATAAATCTGGTAATAGGTTAAATATTTGTGAGAATAAATTCTGGTTTTTCACTTATTCAATTGAGGCAGAGGTATCTTCAGACCTCAGACATCGTAAGTCTGATGCACAGCTCCTGTACTGCTCTGTGGAACATTGGAGGCTTCCTGAAGACAGGCAGTTCTGTTTGGCAATGCAAGCTCTCTTTAAATTATGAACATGCTGATCATCTGCAGTGAGGAACCACTTACCCAGATGAAAAATTATTTTAAATTAAGGCTTTTTTTAAAAACAATAAATTAACTGAAGCTCACTTCAGTTCTCTAAGTTCAAAATTCTGTAAAGTTAGGCTGATTTTTTTTTTTTTTTTTGGTACTGAGTACTGAATTCAGGGGCACTCTACCACTAAGCTTCATCCTCAGCTTTTTAAAATAGTTTTTATTTTGAGATAGGGTTTCATTAAGTTGTTAGGCTTACCCTTCTCCTGTCTCAGATTCTTGAGTTGCTGGGATTATAGTAGATTGATATATTTTTTAACCTAAAATCTTTCCTAGAAAACTGAAGAGCCTCCATGACTAATGCAATTCCTTTTTGGGAGAAGGGAGAGATGAGAAAGAGTATTTATTCTTATTAATCCTGTTTTGAGTTATTGTCATATTAATCTAGCATGAATGATATGACTAACCACATTTAACATAGATGGAAACTTCTGCTCAGAGGTTATTTTCTTTACTCAAGGTCACAGAGTTAATGTGTATCATAACAGATTTTCAAATTCAGTACTGTCTGGCATCAGTTTCCAAAGCTTTTCTACTATACCACTTAAATATTCAGCTATTCATGTTTAAAGCTGAATGTATTGACTGAACTGATAATACAGATTATGTTTCCCCCCAAGTAGCAGTGGATAAATTCTGTTACTCCAATCACTTCAATGCTATATCTTTTGTGTCAATAGACCTGTCTGTGAGGTGCCTAGCCAGGCTGGGGTGGAGTACTGTGAGTTTTTATTGGTCTATAACTTGGTCTAATTATCTCTGGATTCTTACAGACAAGCAATGACGGCAAAAGCTCATTCCTTTTAGGTGAGATAAGTATAGGTGAAACTAAACTCTGGTTTAAATGTCTTACCAGCATTTATCTCTGGTAATATTTATTTTATATGATAGGTAAAATATTAGTATATGAAAACTACTAGAGATAGCCAGGTCCAATTGTGATTGCATCTCGAGGTCTCAGACAGTTCAATTTCCTTGTGAGTTCTGTTCATGTAGTATCTTAGTTTTCCTGTCTTATGCAAAGTTCAAAGTTCCTCTCTTTTTGTCATTTGCTTGTGTTTTTTCCCCTGAGGTTTCTAACGCATATACTCTGCCTTGTTATATTTAAGGCTTTCTTTTCAACTCCTACAAAGACTATGTTTTTTGTTTTTGTTTTGTTTTTTTTCTCTTTTTGCTTGACTCCTTTAAATTTTTGTCTTGCAACATAATGGACCGTCTAATGGAAAAGTTAAAATAATGATACAAATAAATTAGCCTCCTTCTCTAAGAAAGCCCTCAGTGCTTGTTTCCCATGCCCTGTTTGCCCTTCACTTCCTCTGCCTAATTTAGATTTGTAAACTCAATGCATAGGCATTTCATCTTTGTTTATGTACACATCGTGCCTAGCTCTAGTCTTGGATTTAACAGATATTAAATAATCATGACTCCAGAATGATGATTAGCATTGACATTAAAAAAAATTACATCTGGTCAAGAATACTGCTTTTTGTTGCCATTGTTGTTTGTTCAAATAACCTCTGTCTGATTTTAACCCTCTTGTGGTAGACAGCTGCACTAGGGGGCACTTGCATTTGCCCTTGAAAACCACCTGGAGACTAGAGCTGGCAATAATTGCAGCTTGATCTTCTGCTGAACACTTACAAATTCTTGTACTGCATACCAGTTTGCTTGTGGAAGTAATTTCAGCATGTATAATCACCTTCACATAACTGGAGAAATCCAGATATAATCTTATATAATGCCCCATCATGACAGGGTTAACTTTGCATGCTTGAAATTTAAGTGTTTTTTTTTTTTTTTTTTTTTTTTTTTAACTTGGGCATTCAAGTAACCCAGTGTGGGCCTTAAAAATCTATTCATGGAGTACTCTTACAGACTGTGTAGTGGCATTTATATTGTGAGGTTTTAACATGAGGTCTTTAATTTTACCTGTTTTCAGGCTTAAAGAGACTTTAACTTGTATAACCCCTTTACAGCTTCCCTTAAAATGTGTAGACTGAGGCTGGGTTTGTAGCTCAGTGGTACAGCACTTGCCTAGTGCTTATGAGGCACTAGGTTCAATCTTCAACAACACATAAAAACAAATAAGTAAAATAAAGATATTATGTCCATCTACACTAAATTTATTTTTAAATTTTTAAATTTTTATGTTTTGGATACTGGGGATTGAATTCAGGGGCACTCAACCACTGAGCCACATCTCCAGCCCTATTTTGTATTTTATTTAGAGAAAGGATCTCACTGAGTTGCTAAGTGCCTCTCTTTTGCTGAGGCTGGCTTTGAACTCCAGATCCTCCAGCCTCAGCCTCCCCAGCAGCTGGGATTACAGCCATGCACCGCTGTGCCCAGCTCTACACTAAAAATATATTTTAAAAAAAGAATCTTATAAGAAAATTTGCAGACCGATTTTGTACCACAGTTTTGTGGGGCAATTTATAAAAACAAATGCGAAACACTTAGGCAACAATAGGAGAAACGGACAGTGGACCTAAAGTTTAACAACGCATTCATTTCCTTTCAGAAATAATAGCACCAGCTTTCTCACAATAAGGAAAATAAAGAAGAAGCTTCCGTCCCGCCCTCATATTTCAAAAGTAAACAAATCAATGGAGGAAAGTAGTTCTGTCACTGTGAGGAATACCATAGTGGAACTAAATAGAACAGTTTTGTTAATGTTTTTCTATTATTTGATTTATATATTTATTTAACTTTATGTCCAGGGAAGATCCAAGGTAATAACATTAATAAATCAGGGGAAAATGTTTTCTTTTTCTAGAATCAGTTCTGAAAGTTCTAAATATCTACATGAAATCTCCATTAGTATAGTTCTTATCTATGTGGAAGCATCCACAGCTCTGAATTGATTAGGATACCTGTATAATCAAACTTCCGATTCTGATTCTTAATTGTGTTTTTAATACACTTCATCTAACTTGTTTCAAGAACGCTGGTCTGTTGGCCACATTGTATCTTTCCCTAGCTGTCTGTAACCATACTCCCCACTGGGACTCTCTGGAATGCTATTTGCAGGTAAATCTGGTATTTCCTAGTGGAGCATGCTCACTGACAAGATACAGGGTCTGAACTACAGCCCTCCACTCTCCTGAGATCCTTACTGACTTGACTACAAAGGCAAGAGAAACTGAAAAACAACGCTTAGAATTGTTTCTCATGGAGAAAAAAGCAAAGCGTGTGAGGAATGTCTTCAATAGAGCACAACCTCTCAGCAGGAAACCTCGCCTTGGGAGGGTTGTACAGCTGGAGAAAGTGGTAACAAGAGGAAGCTCTCCTCTTAGCAGAGCCGGGAAGCCTCCTGAATCCTTTCTATTGCCCTCACTCTCCTTCTAAGAGAGGAGAGTAATAGAAGCCAGTGGTTGGCACATGGAACAAGCTCCCACTTGGCCAGGGAAGGGACTACTTTTGTCTTATTCACCACTGGTATTCCAAGCATTCGTATCAGTTCCTAGACTAGAATAAGTACACAGTAAATATTTATTGACTGACCAGTGAGTACTCAAATGTATTCATCAGTAAAACGACTACCAATTTACTATCTTTCCCCAATCTTGTGTTGTAGCTGTGTTCAGATTGTTTTTTTTTAAATAAAAATGAGTAAAACCTAACCTACATTATATATTTAGGGATGTGTTAGATTTTGCATTTGGAAAGATCAAACCTTTTAAAGTCACAAGCTGAATGGCATTAAGGCCAAAACTTGAAATGTATTTCTGGATCTAAAAACTCAGTGGTTTATTGCTCTACCTATCCCTGAAAGATTTTCTAGGTAATTGGATGAACAATGAAGAAAAACTTCCTTATTTTTATACTTCCCTTTCTGAGGCAGCATAATAGATGGCTTACTTTGATTATGAATTGTTGACAGTTTGATTTAGAATAGTTAGCAGATTGTCAGATCTGTGTCTAATTCTGTTACTTTCATGTTGTACCCAGTACACTGTTGGTGCTCACATGTTGATAAAACAGCAGTGCATGCCAAGTATTAGGTGTCTTAGATTCTGAGTGACGATAACACTGTTGACATAGTAGATTATAAATAGAGGGGAAATTAACTTTAATTGAAGTTAATTGATAGATTAGAAGTGGAAAGTGAGTCATTTTGTTAGTGGATAAGACATACTATTATGCCTTACCTGAGGTCACTGGTGCAATTCAGTATCACAGTACTTGCAGGGGAAAAAAAAGAGTTGGTTTTGCAACTAGAATTCACAATTTTCTGCCTGAGATCTGGCTGAAAGGGGTTCCTGCCCAATGCCCATGCTTTGGAGGGTTCTCCTCTAGCTTCATCCTTCCCAGTGATGCAGGAGGCTCCATGCCATTTGAGCACCAGTACCTGGACCTTACTACCTTGCCACTTCCAGGCCTCACCTGCCAGCGCTGCAACTTGGCCTGAGGAATCACCAAGGAGTGGCTTTTGTGAGGGATGTGGTGCAGTTTAGATATTCAGGCTGCATTATTCTGTCTGAGCCTTTTTTTGGGGTAGGATAGGAAGAAAAGGGATGCAAGTTACAGGTCAGAAGTTAATATGCCCCCACAGGGATACTAACCTAGTTAAATTGTAGTGTTTAGTATTTATAATAGAGTATATGAATTTTCATTTGTTAGTTTGCTCCAGACACTTCCAAAGTTAAAAAGCAGGCCTGCAAGTAGGGCGAGTCACATAGCCTATTTTATTGTCAGTTTCCTCATCTATAAACAGGGTGATAGTAACTGTCCTACTAACCTCAAAGGGTGGAGATGATGAGAATGATCTTAAAAATAACTACCATCTGTTGAGTATATACTGTGATACAAGCAGTACACAAAACATTTTGCATGCATTATATTTGATCCTCACAAATCTTCAGTTTTGGTTCACTTTTTAAGGACAGAAAACAGGCTTAGAGAGGTTAGGTTTCCTCTTCCAGCTCCACCCCTACTCCACCAGAGACACAAATGAGGTAATGTATGTAACAATCTCATACAAATACAAGGTAACAGAATAGTTACTAACTCAATTATCCATTCAATACATTTTTTCGCACTCAATACTATTTTTTTTTTTTTTTTTGGTACCAGGGATTGAACTCAGGGTACTTGACCACTTAGCCACATCCCTAGTACTATTCTGTGTTTTATTTAGAGACAAGGTCTCACTGAGTTGCTTAGCACCTCGCCGTTGCTGAGGCTGGCTTTGAACTTGCGATTCTCCTGTCTCAGCCTCCCAAAGTGCTGGGATTACAATCCTTTGCCAATGCGCCTGGCCCCATTCAATACATTTTTGTTGAATGCCTATTTATGTATTGAGAATATACCAGTCAAAAAGGAACAAAATTCATTGACTTTAGAAGCTTTCATAGGATGTTAGATGGTGTGAATTAAAGCCAGGATGTGCAGACTCATGGGGAAGAGAAAATCTGAATAAAGATGTGATGGAGATGAGGAAGGACATTTTATTTTTTTGGCTGCTGTTCTATGTGTATGTTTTTCTTTTGGTGGATGTGGGTGGGATGGGCAATAGTGAAGAGAGACTCCAGTCTCTGTAGAAGAACAGCAGATGGAAAGGCTATAAGACCAGAATTTGCTTACTGTTCCAAAGGTCATTCAGACCCTGGTCAGGACTAGCTTTTACAACTGAGTAACATGGGGAGCTAAGCAGAGAATTTTTTGAGTGGAGCGAAAAAATTCACTTTGGCTGAGGTGTTAAAAATGGACTGTTGGAGGCAAGGGAAGAAAAAGGAGGACTAGATAGGTGATTATTGCAAAGTGCAGGGAAACCATTATCTTAGTTTGGATCAGGGTCACAGGAGCAGAGATGGTAGACAGAGATCAGAGTCCAGATACAGTAATTTAAATTCAAGCTGGCAGATTTTACTGTCCTTTATAGTGAATAGGAGAAAGAAATTCAGGAAGACTTTAGGGTTTTTTTTAACTTGTGTGATGACAATTGTGTAGACAGCATTAATTGGGACTGTGAAGGTTGCAGATGGAGTATGTTTTGGGCAGGAAAAATGGAACTTGTTTTGTACATGTTAATTCTGAGTTGTCTATTAGACACCAGGTGGAGAGATCAGGTTTATTTTTTCACTTCATTGGGCTTGAATTCTTTTTTTCTATTTATAGGGTTGTAATGACACTTAAGTTCCTTTGTTTTCAGGGTGGTGGTCTTGGTTATATAGAATTTGATGTTAGTGCTCAACTGAGAGGAGAAAGAAATATTAGAAAGTAGTTACCGGGTGGGGATATAGCTCAGTTGTTAGAGTGTTTGCCTTGACATGCATAGGCCCTGGGTTCAATCCCCAGCACCAAAAAAAAAAAAAAAAAAAAAGTTTAAAAAAAGGGGCTGGGGTTGTGGCTCAGTGGTAGAGCACTTGCCTAGCATGTGTGAGGCACTGAGTTCGATTTTCAGCACCACATATAAATAAATGAATAAAATAAAGGTCCATCAACATACAAAAATATTTTTTAAAAAAGAAAGTAGTTTCAGCAAAAGTAATATATCATAACTTGGATTCAGTTTCCCAAAGTTGGACAGGGATAGTCCCTTGTCTAAGAAGCCATGCAATATTAGTGCCATGCATATGACTTAAGGATACCCAAATGGTAGCTGGCAACTTATCCCAAGTGTTTAAAATAAACTAGATATTGAAGAAGCATGTTTGAAAAATTTTTCAAAAAGTTCAATGCTCATCAATAACTGTAACAATTATTTTCTCAGTCTCCACACAGACATCAAAACATGAACTCAGTGGGGCATAGAGCTAAACAAAAATAAAACTCTGAGCCGGGCGCGGTGGCTCAAGCCTGTAATCCCAGCACTTAGGGAGGCTGAGACAGGAGAATCGCGAGTTCAAAGCCAGCCTCAGCAATGGCGAGGTGCTAAGCAACTCAGTGAGACCCTGTCTCTACATAAAACACAAAATAGGGCTGGGGATGTGGCTCAGTGGTCGAGTGTCCCTGACTTCAATCCCCAGTACCATAAATAAATAAATAAATAAATTAAAAAAAACTCTGAGACCAGACAGAAAAATGATTCCCGGTGCTTGGCTAATGACACATTTGCATTCAGGCTGACATCACACAGCTCAACCTGGCTCAAAGAGGGAGAGAAAACAACAACAACAACAACAAAACAAAACTGCAGGACCATCAACATATTAAGAGACTGTGTTATGGTCTCTGCACCAAAGGGAGTCCAGCTTGCAAACTTGGGATCCAGAGAAGGAGCTATGCTCTGCTCAAGGCAAAGTCAGATTATTATTAGTAGCAATAAATGTTTCTGATTATGTCACAGAACTTGCTGTTCTGGTCTCTTTCTAACAACGGATCACCATTAAATCTGGCATGTTTGTGTGTCTGGGGGTGGTAATGGGTTTGTTGTTGAAATCGGCACGTTCCCATCTGCCTAATTTTGTGATCATGTAAGTGTCTGAAAGTGCCAGAATGAGTACAGAAGATAGGACAGGAACGCTTTCCCAGAAGAAATTACAAATAAGCAAAATCCTAAGAGGATTTATCGCCACGGAAGCAACTCAGGGTCAACCCCTGGGTTCTAAAAGAATGCTCAGTATGGCCCAAGTTTGCGGGCTGGACTTCTGGTCTGGGTCAGCTTTCAGCCAGCTTGGTGACGGCTGGCGCCAGGGCAATCTGGGAGAGGCGACCCCACGCAGCTGGGTCTCTCAAGACTGGATGCCAAGGGTAGGGGCTCAGCGTGATTGGGGGGGGGGCGGTGTTTGGAGGAGACCAGTCCTGCGCTCTCCTCTGTCGCCAGGACCCGCGCATCTTCAGGGTCAGGCAGTGCCAGGGTTAGGCTAGATCAGCTCAGGGAGCTGCAATCCCTTCGCGGCCCCTGCGTTGGTGTCACCTGGCCGCTGCCAAGGTGCAGCTCGCGAGCGAGGGCGCGGCCGGCGGGCGAGCACGGAAAGCGCGAGGGGGCGGGACCGGCGCGACGGGGCCGCCCGCCCCCCGATGATGCGGCGGCCGCGGACTGGCCTCCGCCTTGTCACTCACTGCTCACCATGGTTGCAGCACAAAGCAACAAGCCCCGGAGGCCGCTTCCTCCCTGAGGAACGGCTTCGGCGGCCGGAGAAGGCGCAGGAGGAGGAAGAGGCGGAGGAAGAGGAGGGGAATCGCCGCTTCCCAAACACACTCTCCGAGGGGGCTGTGCGCGGCGCTCGACTCGGCCCTCGGACACCCTCCCGCCGCTGGGAGTCCGAACCTGGGCTGCCTGTGGCCCCTCTAACCCTACTGCACCGCGCGCAGACGAGGAACAAAGTTGCCGAGGGCGACCCGGAGGCTGCAGCCCGGCTGGGGCTCTGACCGCGGCGGCGCCGGCGCGGGCGCCGAGGCAGCTCCGTTTCGTGCGCGCCGATGGGGGTAGGCGGTGGCGGGGCCCTCGGCGGCGGCCGGAGCAGCAGAGGCGGTGGCGACGGCGGCGGGGCGGCGCGAGGGGATGCAGCAGCAGTCGGGAGGGACGGCCGAGCCCAGTAGACGGAGCCCAGGAGCTGCAGCGACGGCGGCCGAGGCGAGCGGGCTTTGCGGCGCCCGGACCTGAGTCTGACCCACCCGGTCTGTTCTGCCGACCCGCGGCGCCCAAGTGCCCAAGGACTGGGGACGCGGGAGACCCAAGTGCTTCACGGAGACCCCTGGGCGGCGACGCGAGCCCCTGAAAGGAGGGGACGACCCTCGCGCAGGGGGAGAGGAGGCTCCGCCTGTCTGCAGCCTTCCCCTTAGCCACTGCCACTTGTACCTCCCTAAAAATAACTCGGGCCGGCTGGGGCCAGGAGGAGCCGCCAGTGTGTCCCCCGAGCGGAGCCTGGGGAGGCGTGTCGAGCCAGGGCCAGGAGGGAGCCGGGCGCGCCTGTAAGCCTACCCTGCCCAGCGGCAAGGAGGAGGAGGAAGGGGACTTCCTTGCTGCCTGGAGCACTGCAGGCTTGGCTGCGGGGACCCTCCCGATCGCAGGTTTCGGGAGCTGAGCGCCGCGGACACCCACCGCGCCTGTCCAGCGCTCTCGGCCAGATCAAGCCGCCCCCGCGCCCCGCTCAGCCGCCGCGGTTTGGCTTATTAGCCCGGGCGGGCCGCGCAGGGCGGCGGCGGCTGCGGCGCTGGGCCGGGAGGAGGCCAGCGAGGGTGCCGAACGGCCCCGGCCCGGCCCGCGCGGGGAGATGGCGTCCTACGTGGATAACAGCTTCCGCCAAGCGGTGATGAAGAACCCCGCGGAGAGGACCCCCCAGGTGAGACCCGCTGCCTTTGGTCGCCTGCGCTTGGCCGGATTTGTTTCTCTCAGGCTGCATCTTTCTCCTCCGCCACCCCTGTGCTAGCACAGTTCTCCCCAAGCACCCCACTTCTCGTTTTAGGACTTCCAGGCCTTCCCACCTCCGAGTCTTTTTTCCAGGGCTTCCTGGATTTATTTTTCCCTCCCCTTGCTATTCTTTATACTTCTTACTTCTCACCGATTGCCCAGCGAGAGGGGTGTGTGTGTGTGTGTTCGCGCGGGTACGTTCTCGGATTAGCTTCCCTGCTCTCCAGCAGTACTAAGGACCTCGGAGTCTCAGGGGCTGAGACTTACCTCCCCTCTGCCTGAAATACTCTTGCCACCCTGATTTCTGGGTCCCGTTCCTTCCCTTTCATGTGACTCTCCTATCTTTAGAGTTCAGTGGTGTTTGATAATGTGGGTATGGTAGAAAACTTGTACGGCTCAATAAAAAGTCCATGTTGGGCTTATAAAGTAGAACATTGAGATGTTTGTCTATTTACTATTTTATTTTTTGGAAAAAAAGATGTTGCTTTTCATTGAAGGGGAAAAAGTTGAATAGCAATTCTCGTGTTTTAATTTCAATTGCAGACCTAACTGCAGAGCAGGCACATTAAAAAACACCCCCTGGAAGGGCACCCTGCGGATTCTTCTGGTGTTGCACAACCCTGTCAAATTAGACAAGTTTGTTAACCTTTATACATTTGTTTACTTTCATGCTTCTTTTTCTCTTACTTCAAGTGGAGGGATTGTTAATGGGGTTGGATTTGGTCATCTCAAGTTTGGACTAGAGAGGGAAAAATTTTATAAAAATGTGGTGGTTTGATTTTCTTAGCTGTTAGTTGCTGAGTGGATAATGACGCATATTCCTAAGTGTTGGGATGGTGACTCCAGGGGATCCTGGTTGCCAACCTTCTTAAGGCAAATAAGCCCTCCTGATTCTTGGGACCATCAGACACATTAGGATCTAATGCTTGAAAAGAGTTGCTTTGCTTGTTAGGTGTTGGATGACATCTATCCAAATCCAAATGCTCTTATATTCTGACATTGATTATTATTTAATGTGGGGAGAACAGAATAAAATAGAATCTTCCACTGGCTGCCTTTGGACAAGCCCCAAGAATGGCACCTGGTACCATTTTGATTTTTTGGTTTCTCTGATGGAGCTGTCACATCTGGGGGATCATGTGATCAAATATCAAATATGTGATATTTGATCAAATATGTGATCAAATATCACATATTTACCAAACCTATGGAAGATGGGGCATAATTTTACAAAGCAATTTATTTCAGTGTCTCCAGAAAGTTCCTATTCTCAAAAGCTGATCAAGGATGTTCTGCTTTGATCTTATTGTCCCATTCTTGGTGTTTCAGTGCCTCTCAAGTGCCTTCCTCAACTAGAACTTATTTTAAAATTTTCAGTTGCATTGGAGTCTTCTGCATCTGAAAATGCACATTCCCAGTCTCAGTGGGAAGGAATAGCAAATTTCAGGAGATATTTTAGTTCTTTTCAAGAATAGTGTTTGAAATGCCAAGTGAAATCACACATGCTGAGAATATTAGAACCTAGCTAGACTGGTCAGAAATGCTGTCAGAGCCTTGTAGTGGAAATTAGAGATGGGGGAAGTGGTGTCTTTGGTTGATTAGTTAGAAGAATAACAATTACTGAAACCTACTATCAGGTGGACGGATGGATCACCAAACAAGATTGGAAGAGACAAAACCTCCACTGTGACAGCCTGTGGACTGTGCCAAGTAAATGAACTGTTAAACTTTCCTGTTCCCCTGCCAGTTGTATAGAATGGAGTAAAAACTGACCCAACACAGAACTTGGCCTGAGTCAGAAGTAAGTGGGCCAGTTACTACTAATACCACACCATGAAAGTTCCATTGACAATCTGAAAGCAGCACACCTCCTCCTGCCTAACCTTCATAGGAAAGGTAAACACAGAAAAAAAACTTCACAAACATTTTGAACATTCTTAAGTGTCAACCTCATTAACTTTGATGTTCATTTGGTTTTTACTAGTGCAAACCCCCATGTTTATTTATTGTTTTCAAGAGAAAGTAGCTTGAAATGTGAATGTTTTCCGTCTTTTCCTGACTTGTCAGAAATAATTAATCTTTTAAAAGTTTGAAATTTAAGTTAAAAAAAAAAAATGCTTCTGGGAGTAGTGGTGCCTGCCTATAATTCCAGGTACTCAGGAGGCTGAGGCAGAAGAATGGGAAGTGTTTTTTTTTGTTGTTGTTGTTGTTGTTTTTAGTTATACATGACAGTAGAATGTATTTTGACAATTTATATACATGGAATACAACTTCCCATTCTTCTGGTTGTACATTATGTGGAATTACATTGGTCTTGTATTCATATATGAACATAGGAAAGTAATGTCTAGTTCATTCTACTGTCTTTCCTATTCCCATTCCCCTTCCCTTCCTTTCATCTCCCTTTGTCTAATCCAAAGTATTTCTATTCTTCCCTGAGCCCCGTGTCTTCCCAACGTTTTTGTGTGTTAGCATAACACACAAACATAACACATGATACCATAAACATATCATAACACACACATATCAGAGAGAACATTGAGCCTTTGGTTTGGGGGGATTGGCTTATTTCATTTAGCATGATAGTCTCCAGTTCCATTCATTTACTGGCAAATGCCATAATTTCATTTCTCTTTATGGCTGAGTAATATTCCATTGTGTAAGGGCACGTAGGCTGGTTCTGTAGTTTAGCTATTGTGAATTGAGCTGCTATAAACATTGATGTGGCAGTGTCACTATAGTATGCTGATTTTAAGTTCTTTGGGTATTTATTGAGGAGTGGGATAACAGGGTCAAATGGTGGTTCCATTCCAAATGGTGGTCCCATTCCAAGTTTTCTGAGGAATCTCCATACTGCTTTCCAGAGCAGTTGCACCAGTTTGCAGTCCCACCAGCGATGTAAGAGTGAACCTTTTCCCCCACATCCTCGCCAACATTTATTTTTACTTGTATTCTAGTGAATGGTAACTGCCATTCTGACTGGAGTGAGATAAAATATCAATGTGGTTTTGATTTGCATTTCTTTAACTGCTAGAGATGTTGAACATTTTTTCATATATTTGCTGACCGATTGTATATTTTTTTCTGTGAAGTGCCTGCTCAGTTCCTTTGCCCATTGGATGTCAAGTTTAAGTCTAGCCTCAGCAACTTAAGGAGACCTTTTCTCAAAATAAAAAATGCAAAGGGCTCGTGATGTGGCTCAGTGGTAAAGTACCACTGGGTTCAGTCCTCCATACCTCAAAAAACAAACAAACAAAAACCCTAAACTAACATACTAAAAGAAGTACTGTGCTTGTTAATGCAAGAGTAGAAGTTTTTCTCTAAGTAGTGTCTATTCTCATAAATGCTTGAGAGTTAGAACTTTGTAATATAACTAAAGCAACCTTGTTAAATAAGCTTAAAGGACGTGAGTTAGGAAAGTTTTGCTGTGGTGCTTCCTTCTGTTTCTGAGGATAGACTCGATAAAGGAGTTTGTGGGATTCTCACAGGAGAAAGGAATGTGCTTAAAAAGAAAAGAATAAAGGAAAATACATTTTTTGGTTAAATTCAATTTCTTTTCTTTTTAAAATCAGGTCAGCCTAGTTTATTTTGCCCACACTCTGTGAAGACATAGTTTTGTATTTAGGTCAATCAATTGCCTAGAAGTAATATCGATGTCACTTGTGTAACCTAAGAAGTTGGTTAGAGGAGAATCTAGGTGGGGAGAGTCTCAGTAACTTTGAATTAAGAGCATTTCATGTCCACCTGGAAAACGGGAACCTACTCTATTTAGGCATTTCCCTGGGAAGGGGCAATGATAAGGAGAAATATAGAAAGAATTGTCATCTAAGTTTTTATCCAGATCATGCATATTCAGATTCAAGAAGCTGTCACTGTTTGACCTGATTTTTTTTTTTTTTGGTACTGGGGATTGAACTCAGGGGTACTCGACCACCGAGCCACATCTCCAGCCTATTTTGTGTTTTATGTAGAGACAGGATCTCACTGAGTTGCTTAGTGCCTCGCCTTTGCTGAGGCTGGCTTTGAACTTGAGATTCTCCTGTCTCAGCTTCCCAAAGTGCTGGGATTTACAGGCGTGACCTGATATTTTGAGGGGAGGAAAAAAGCTGTCTTTAATCCAATGTTTGTCCCATACTGTGTGTGTGGGACACTGTGTTCTAAGACAACATACTCCCTTGAAAATAATGAGCAATAAACATTCTATTGATATTTTTAAATGTACCTCTTGAAAAACTGGACCCTTACTTAAGTAATTGCTTTATTCAACTATTTAGGTTTGTGTCTTTAATCACTTAAATGAGAACTGTGGTCACCAAAGCAATTTAATGAACTAGAAGATATAAATAAATTACAAACAGCTGTAGCTTCCAAGGCTTTATACAATAAAATAATTTTCTAAACTATTTTATTAACTTTTTGAGTTCAGGCCCTTTGAAATAGCATCTGTGGAGTGTTTAAATAACTTAATATTTAGTTTTCCAGGTGAAACATATATTACAAAATTGTTTCCTCTAAAGACCAAATTTAGTGTGTTTTTAGCTAGTTGTAAAAGTTACTTTTAGACAGGGTGTGTATAAAATAGCTCTCACCCTATCTCCTGGTTAATAATCTTATTTTGCCTTTCACTATTGAAAATTTTTTGGGGCTATTGCACCTTTTAATTTAGTTGCTAAGTCATGAATTTGTCAGGCGAGAGTTCCTAGGAGAGTATTGGGCTTAATTCTTTGCAAAAGTCACTCAGTAGAATTCATCTTGAGCCATAATGAAAGAGCTGAAAGAAAATATCTTTAGCATAGAGAATTTTAAATTATGAGAATTAGTACAAAAGCATATCTCTGACAAATATTTAACTTTCAAATCTAGGGAAAGAATTTTGTCTGTTACAGTTAAATTTTCCATTTGAGTTTCTTTTTAGCATTATTTATGAGTAGACTCCTTTTCATTTGACAGCTTGTACTTTGATTATGTTTTAACTTGGTTCTGGGCTCTAGTAAAAATATTTATTTCTTAAGTAGTTTTTGTTCATAAAACTACTAAACTATATACAGTTTGAAAAGCATGTCTACCAAAGAAATGATTGGCCACGAGCATTTAAATTTCATAGAAATGATATATGAATTTTTTGGGTAAAAATATTCATTTATAATTAAAATACTAATTTCAAACTGTATTAGCATGTGACTTTGAACAAGTGAGGACTTAAATTTATGGCAAAAATTACTAACTTTTTTTGCAATATTGGTGAAAGCTTGAAAGTCTTCAAATAGCCTCTTAAACATTTAGTAATTAACAGTTCCATAATTAGCTTTGCATATCTTGGCTGAGGATCAAAATGAGTCCAGCTGCAGTACTCTATGTAGATGATGGTTTCATTGTGGTTAATGGGAGTTCACAGAATAGTTAAAACAGGAAGAGGACTGCCTTGTTTCCAACTTTTTGCCTCCCTACCCTAAGAAAGGACATAAAAACAAAACCAGTTTTAACTTCCTCTCACTATCATTTTATTAATGCTCTTACTGTTTAATAAGCAAGGGAGGATACACTGTAACTGCCAAGCTCAAGTTCAGCCCCCTCTCCCATTTATATACTGGGAATTGAACCCAGGGGTGCTTTACCATTGAGCTACATCCGCAGTCATTTATTTTTATTTTGAGATAGGATGTCCCTAAGTTACTGAGGCTAGCCTTGAACTTATGATTCTCCTCCCTCAGCCTCCTGAGGAGCGAGGATTATAGGTGTGCACCATTGTGCCTGGCTGAAGCTCAGTTCTTGAAATAAAATGTTCTTTGCTTCATAAGAAAGCTTACTGTTTCTTCTACAGATTTTTTTATTGTGGACTTGCGAACAACTTTATCTGGGTAGATTTTGAGGGATTTAAACTATTGCAATAAGGCCTTTCCTTTGGTGATATTTGAAATTCAAAGTCAATCAAGTAATAGTGGGAGATGCCTCAGATATAAATTGACTATCTGAAATAATGACCTGATAACCTTTTAGAAACACAAAAAGACTACTTCTGCTTGATATGTATGAAAACTTTAAGAAAGTTTTGTTATTTTGTAAATTTTATATCCAAATAACACTGGAAACTGGCAGTAGTCAGTGGTTCCTTGATATCTACATTTTATAGGATTTCCTCTCTTCATCCCAGTTTTAATGATTTCCTAATCTGTAAAGTAATAATCACTTATTCAGGTTGTTTTATGGATCAAGTGTTTAGCTCAGTGCTTAACGATAGTCCTCCCTCCCTCCCTCTCTTGTTCTTTCTTCTTTTCTCTTTCTCTGTACTGGGGATTGAACCCAGGGCCTTGAATTTACTACATGTACATTCCAGGAATCTAATATGAAGTACAAGTGCTCCTTGACTTATGTGGTTACGTCCTGATAAACTCATTTTAAGTTGAAAATTTTGTGAAGTTGAAAATTAATTAAATGCACCTAACCTAACAAACATCCGTAGCGTAGCAACACTACACTGGAGAATATTGGTTGTTTATCTTTGTGATAGCATGGTGGACTGGGAGCTGTGAATTGCTTCCAAGTCTGTAGAGTACTGTACTCATATTGCTAGCCTAGGAAAACATCAGAATTCAAAATTTGACGTATGGTTTCTACTGAATGCATTTAGCGCTTTTACATCCTTGCAAAGTAAAAAACAAAAAATAAAAAAAAAAACCCACATCAAACCATTTTAAATAGGGGACTGTCTGTATCTGATTTATCATATAGTTATGCTAAATATAATAGTATTTCTTAAGGTGTAGTGATAATGTGATTTCTGAACATTCCGTCCTTTGGAAGAGTTGAAGAACTTCTAAATTTAAGCAGGCAAAAATGAATGTATTCATATAAAAACTCCAACTGACTTGTGATGACACAATGTAATAATTGTGAGTTTTTGGAAATAGTTATTTTATGTGATTATAATACATACCTGAGATGATTAACTTAGAAATGGCTCCTTTTGGCTCACGGTTTTGGAGGTTTCAGTCCATAATTGGGCATACCTATTGCTTTTAGGGCAGATGCTGGTGAAGGGGTGAGGGAGAGAGAGAGAGAGGGAGATATAGTTTGGGTGTCAGTCTTCCTTCCAAGGGCATGGCCTGTGACCTGAAGACCTTTCGAAGGTTGCAGCACTTCCCAATAACATCACCCTGGGGATGATGCCTTTGGGGACCATTCTACATCTAAAACTAGATGCTATAGCACTCCTCTGTACCATTTTTTGGATTTAGATAGATTAATTCATGTTGGTAAATTAGGGAGAGAAGCAATTTGTAGTACATATAATTGATTTTTTGTAGCTTTGTCAGAGCTACAGTATATGTGTATTTCGTAAAAATATGTTCAGTAGTTATGTCACTTTTTGTGGGGAGAAAAATACGCAGATTGTCACATTATTATACAAACAACAATAAGTGTTGGCGAGGTTGTGGTGAAAAAGGCACGCTCATACATTGCTGGTGGAACTGCAAATTGGTACAACTA